>JAMKCH010004968.1:0-45734 GCA_023653785.1 Ophioderma brevispina | reverse complement strand
TTTAAAGAAAGAAAGTTTGATTGAAAAGCAAACTTTCGTAACCTATTAAGGCTCTCCATATTTTAAACTTACGTATACAAACTTATTCACAATGGGAACATTCCCTTTTAAAAGCTTACTTGTTTCTGGTAAATACACAATTCTGGATAAGCATCAGCCATCACATTATCCTTGCTTGATGTGTTGATGTCTAGGTTGTATTCTTGCAAGGTCAAACTTACCTCACTAACCTATGATTCTTGTGTTCATTCCTGTGGATGAAGGTGAGAGGGGTATGATCTGTAAAAACAAGCACGGGGTGCACTGTGGTGCCCAAGTATACAACAAAATGCCCTAATGCAAAATCAGACAAGACACTCTTCTCAATGTGGAGTTAATTTCTTGGTGCTTAGTGTTAAACTCATGGGAAATAACAACATAGGGTGTTATATCCCGGTTTCTCATTCTGGCCATAAGAACTCCACCACACCCTTGTCACTGGCATCTTTGGCCAACTTGAATTGGTTCTGAAAATCTGGTTGCAATTAGAACTGGTTCACAATCAGTATGGCTTTGATTTGTGGAAACTAATTTCACATTCCTGTGACCAAACAAATTTGACGTTTTTGGTAGCAAATTTGTCAAAAGGCCTGGCAATATCTGAAAAGTTGGGACAAAACTTCCTGTAATATCCAGCATACATAAGAATCTCTGAAGTTCTGTCCTGTTATAGGTGTTGGGAACTTCTCAATTGCTTTAACTTTAGCCTTGACAGGCTTGACCTGTGACTTGACCTAAATGGCCTAAATAAGTGACATTGGCATGGCAAAACTCACTCTTGATTAATGACTGTCAGTTGGTTTTCTGACATTCTGAAACAATCGATGGAGCTGCCCAATGTGTTGTTCCCAAGACTGACTGGACACAATCAAATCATCAACATAGCTCACAGCCTTCTTATGTCCGCAACTATATGATTATGACCATTCTTTGGGAGGTTGCCGGTGCGTTTTCATACCGAACGGCATAAACTCGATACTGAAAGCCATCTGGCGTGCAAATGCCGAAATTTATTTTCACGATCAGTAAGGGGAACCCTGCCCAATACCCCTTCAAAAGGTCAAAATTTGATGACAGACTTTGATATTGCAATTTTGTCAATGCAATCATTCAATCCGAGGTATTATCGGAAATGAAAATCAGTATTTGAAATTGATTTACCCTTCTTGAAGTCTGTCAAAACCTAGGGAACCATCAGGTGTTGGAACCAAAATACATGGGGAACTCCATTCACTGTTGCTCTGTTCAACTATTGGTTGCCAACCTGTACTCTATCCCTTTGTTGAGATGTTCTTACTTAAAGGATTTACTCTGTAAGGGCGCTGTTTTATTGGTGCACAATCACCAACATCAACATCATGTTAAGCAGCAAGTGGTTCTACTAGGGACATCAGGAAAATATCTTCAAATTACAGAATCAAGCTTGATTCACACGTGATTTCTGAAAGATGGCCTGGTTGTATCCAAATCTTTGATCACATCTGAATTTTGAAATTGATGGGGATAGTCATGCTGCTTGTCATCATGTTTGCATTCAGGTACAAAATTAAGTTCTTGACTGTACAATTATGTTTCACTTTCATCAGCCGGAATTACAGAGCACACTGGTTTTGCACTGACATCATCAGTTTCTACCCAAACATACGCCTTCAACATATTACATGGCACAACTGCCCTGACTCTACGCCTATCTGGCGTTTTGACTATGTAGTTTCAACTTCATTTATTGGTGATTTACTGTATAGGGACCATGGTCTCTGGCCTGCAGTGGGTGTCCAGGGATTGGAAACGAGACTAACACTTGGTCTTCTGGCCGTAAGACCCTACTCTTGGCATCTTGATCGTACCACTTCTTCATTTTGGTCTGGGCTTGTTTCAAATTCCCCTGGCAATTTCATTGGCCCTATTGAACCTATACTTGAATTTGGAAACATAGTCCAAAAGGTTGGTGTCAGTTTCATCATTCAGCCATTTCTCCTTTAGGAGTTTCAAGGTACCGCGAACTGTACGCCCAAAAACTAACTCAAATGGACTGAAACCTAGAGTTTCCTGAACTGCCTCCCTTGCAGCAAACAATAACAAGTGAACTCCCTCATCCCAGTCCTTCTCAAATTCCAAACAGTAAGTCCTAATCATATTCTTTAGAGTTTGGTGGAATCTTTCTAAGGCTCCTTGGGACTCGGCATGGTAAGCACTGGACAGATGCTGTTCTATCCCTAACTCATACATCACTTGCTGAAATAGACCAGATGTGAAATTTGACCCCTGATCTGACTGAATTGACTTAGGTAGCCCTACAAGAGTGAAAAACTTGGTTAAAGCCTTCACTACGGTTTTAGCCTTAATATTCCTTAAGGGTATGGCTTCAGGAAACCTGGTAGAGGCACACATGATAGTCAATAGGTACTGATTACCCGACTTAGTCCTAGGGAGAGGTTCTACACAGTCAACTATGACCCTACTAAATGGCTCTCCGAATGCCGGTATCGGTTTCAGAGGAGCTGGCGGGATTTTCTGATTAGGCTTGCCAACAACTTGACAAGTATGACAAGATCTACAGTATTCAGAAACATCCTTTCGAAGTGTAGGCCACCAAAAGTGGTTCAAAATCCTATCATGTGTCTTCTTGACTCCTAAATGTCCTGCCATGGGACAATCATGGGCAATGCTGATGACCTCCCTATGATACACCTATGGTACTCGCTGTGCGGGAGGAGTGGCGAACCCCCCACAGCAAAAATAATACGGAGAAGTCTGGACCAAACGCTAAGGAAAGAGAGATGGGCACTCCGTGCACGAGCTTGCTCGGCACGACAAAAAAATGCCAATACCAAAAATACCAAAATACAAATTTTGATGATTTTTTCGGTGTTACGGATGAGCAAATCGCTGCTTATCCCTTAAAAGCAGCAAAGAACTGATTTTCCCTAATATTTTGATTATGGTTCAGTTTAAGAAGCAAGGAACTGATTTTTCCTAATTGGATTATGGTTCAGTTTTAAAGAAGCAAGGAACTGATTTTCACTAAAATCATAGGGTCTCTGTACGAAAATATAGGCTCAATGTGGGATTAACTTAAAATGGGGCTCATGTGCTCATTAGATATGGAAAAGGTTTCAAATGGGTGATTCAATTTTTTGGGGGGATGTCATCTTTGGGGGGTGTGGATAAATTTCTGGAATAGCCCATTGCAATGTGCCTCATGCCTGGGCTGCCAAACCAATTTTGGCCTAAATTGCTGATTGTTTTGCCAAAATTGAGTGATTTTCATATTAAAATCACTGATTTTTGCCAAAAAATTGTCATTTATCTTTTGGCTGGGGGTAAGTGGGGAGGGCAAGAAAAAATTAGGGAAGCAATTTAATCCATTCTGAATGAACTCTTATTAAAAATAATGTAAATGTAGCACCAAAACTACAATGTATTTCACAATATAACTGTTAATGATAAGGGACTTGTTTTTATTTCAGAATGGGCCAGCACAAGAAACTACACCATTTACCGGTATAACAGGTAAGTTGACATTTGTTTTAAGAAAGCTGAATATGATAACCATTGCAATAATTTAAAAGGATTAGCAGCGATTTGCTAATCCGAAACATCGAAAAAATGACATCAAACACAAACATTATTGATCTTTGTTTATTCTGTGCTAGTGAAACCACAATCAGCTGTTTATTGTAGATTTTGAGACATCATCGCTGTTTGTCTATTTGCTCTTATGAAATTGGTACCAACTTCAATTGATTTCCATCATTTCATTGATTAAAAGCATCACAGGCTCATTGTCATCAAAATAAAATGATAAAATTCCTGCTCTCAAATTATATAACAAGATGTTGGGAAAAAATCCTAGAACATAGACTATCATATGTGTGACTTGGCATGACAAAATGAATGGAAATTCACATCAAGTCAGTTCTAGTGTGCCTGGATGGAGGCATTCATGCTCTTTGTTTGATCAACACCTGGGCAGCCAGTTGAGTCGGTATGCCCCTCCCCTACTGGTATCCAGGTTGGCAATGTTGGAAACAATGTCAATTTAAATGATCGACACCCTATTAATCTGTTTTCGGGTCCTTTTAATTAAAGAGACGTGAGATTTCCAGAGACAAGCTCCTCAATTTTTTTTTCGAAACCAGGTTTTTTGCATAGTTTTGGAATGCTTACCAATGTTTAGATCACACCTGAGTGATAAGCCAAATATGCAGTCTTTTGTAATAAGATGAGTGATTTAGTAATTTTGTCGTCCACGACAAAAATTCAAAGTCATGGTTTCCTATAGGGACGATGAGGATAGCAGGCAAGTTCAAACATGGTTTGCGGTTTCTTTCGTTCTTGTTTGTCCAATAAACGTCGAAACGTTCTCGGTAGGCAGTCAACAAACAACCGACATTGCAAGTTGAGTGAAATTTGTATCAAAAAAATCTGCTTCTTTCACTGTACAGGGTCATGGCCTTATTGCTAATAACCTCATTCCAGGGACCTCAATTTTACTAAAGTGGTCAAAATTTTTGTGTCAAATAAAGCTACTATGTTTCTCATTTAGACCAAATAGGGGATATAGGATTGGTTTGGTTTGGATTTTAATGAGTTAAAAATGTGGCTCTATTTTTGGTTTGACCATTTATCTTTACAGTATTCAATGGGGCATACAAAATGTGACTCTCCCTACAAAACCTGGACAAAGTCGCCAGAACACTTAAAGACCTCTCAGTGATTTATCTGAAGATTTCCAAAATCTATTAATTTGCAGGCAAGTTTAAAAGTGAAGCATCGTCTTGAATTCTCATAAGTTACTTTTTTTCCAACTGACAAAAATTACAGAACAGGAAAAAAAAAACGGCAGTGTTTCAAAGATATTACGTGTTGTAGTAAGCGTCCCGAATGACAGTAAATGACTCAAACTTTCCCGATTTTGTCTTATTAGGTTGCTTCTGGTCTACATCAATTTGCAGGAAATGTTAGAATACCGTACTTTTTGATGATTTTTTTATTTTCTGATTTTAGCTAATCACTGATAGTGCCTTAGGAGAAGAGCTCAATAGAACTTTGGATAAAATCAATGGAAAATAAAAGAATATCAAAGGCAAATTGATGGACTAAAGAAGTTCAATGTTACATGTGGATACATCATTAAAGCTTGTATTATCAGCAAAAGATCTACTTATCTTAAAATGAAAAATTTCTTAATTTATCCAGGCTTCGTGGGAGCAGGTCACAATCATGTCTTTACCCCCCCCAAGCAAAATAGCATAAGCTTTGGAGACCTTTTTAGGATTTTAAGGGGGATGACCCGAATTGTTATTAATAGAATGGCTGCAACCCCCATCGGTAAATTTCGCGCGATATTTCAACCTGTTTGATGTAGAGAGCTATAATGTGATTTTGCAATCCCCTAGAGTATCTTTAAAATAAAGGTGCATTCGTGATTCACGCCACCTTCTGTTTTATCAGGGTTAACTGAATCCTTGAGAAAAACCTTATTCACAAAATTTGAGGTGATCCTGATCTTGCGGTTTTGTGTTATGAGCAAAAATTATTTCCACAGCCCAGGCCACTGTACTGTTATAAATTCTGCAGTTTACGGACAGAAAATACAAAATTGCCGATTTCTTACAGAGTGACGAATTTGCAAGTACACGACACGCCGCCGTCCGCATGGATAAGGCTAACGGTTCGGAAGATATAAAAATCTCAAACTTTTTTTAGGTAATGGATAGGGGGGGGGGGGGGGGGGGTGCGAGGTGTGGATCACGAAATTCCTCTTTTAATATTGGTCGACCAAAAATGGACCAAATTTTACTCATAAACATCCAAACCAAAACATCCTTAGGCTAAGATTTCAGAGGATAAATGAGAAAAAATTAGTAGTTATTCTGATACCAAAAAATTTTGACCACTTCAGTAAAATCTTGTGGACGAGGCTATTTAGCGAACGGACCATGGCCCTTTAAGCATCAACATATTAATTGGACCATAGATTTAGCATTTGGACAAGATATTTGTTGCTTACCACTTATGGCTTCTTCATACTTTTCCCATTTCCAATCTGTTAAATATATTACTATCTTGGATAGACACTGCTGAATTACACAAAGCACTAGTGGTTCTCCAACTGGTGGATGAAACTTGGACTCCACCAACATCTACCAATACTTCTGGCTATCATTCTGTGCATCAGGTCATAGGTCAGGAGTATCATTGCCAACTGATATAACCATGGTGACATCAGCTAGTGATGCATCAGGCAATACCATAGTACACACTTCTACTACAACTGTCAAAGGTATGAATTAACAAGGTTACCATCTTCTTACAGTACTTCTTGGATGGAGTAACAATCAAAATAACCCTTCTATATCTGCTTCCAACCTTAAAGGGACACTATTCATGATTCACTTTTAGAGTAAAAATATTTGATATTCGCTGATGTATAATGCATGTTAGTAACTATTGGTTACTGGTTCAAGCCTTGGTTCATGCACCTATTCCGAATTATGATAAGCAGGCCTGTGAAACTTCTATATTTAGCACGTACAGGGAATCGCTGTTATATCGCCCCGCATAGTGTGGGGATAGCATGTTTAATATGATAATGATTTAAGTAGACTAGTGAACAGTGGTGTACTGAGGCAGTCAATCCAGAGGGGGCAAAAGTCATCCCGCCAGAGGGGCAAGATTCATAAGTCGTCCCAGTGATTTGCTCCAATTAAGTCTGAACTTGGTGGAATTGCGCGTAGCACGCGAAGATCGCCAAAATTACTTTAAAGAGACATGAGATTTCCAGAAAGAAGCGCCCCAATGTTTCTCGAACCCTGGTTTTTTACATATTTGAAATGCTTACCAATGTATTAGACCACACCTGAAGTGAATAAGCCGAATACACCGTCTTTATGTAATGGGATGATGAATTAGTACTTTCTGTCGTGCACAACAGAAAGTCAAAGCATGGTTTTCTATGGGGAACGATTACGATAGCAGGCAAGTTTGCGGTTTTCTTTTGCACATGTTTGTCCAATAAACCTTCGAAACGATATCGGTAGGTGTCTACAACCGATCCAGTGAAATTTGAGAGAAATTCGTATCTTAAAAAAATCTCCTCCTGTCACTTTAATTTTGCCAAAATTTAGGCTCAAATTTGTTGAAATTCCGCGAAAAAGAGGGAAGAAAATGCATATTTTGGTCTATATCGACCTGCTTTTTCAAGCCAGAGGGGCAACTTGCCCCCCCCACCCCCCGGTCGGTACGCCACTGCTAGTGAAAGTCCTACAAGATTGCTTGTGATTGTGACACATACGGAAAGTTACAAAAAATTGTGATTTCATCATCTTAAAAACAGGGAAAAAGAGAAACAATACTTATCAGATAAACATAGCTTACTATCTTCTATTTAGATTTTATCCTCTTTAATAGTGTCATTGAACATGTAAATGTTACAATTTGGATCACTCTTATCAGGCCCTCATCTAGTCTTTGTCAAAGACGCCTCGCATTTTTATCCACCAACCGCGGACGCGCCGAAGGCGCGTGTCGAGCGCCGAAGGCGTGAGGCTGAGCGAAGCAAGAAACTTTGAGCGGTCCATAGAGGGGCGGACTCACACAAATTGAATAAATAATCAAAGCCTTGATAAAAGGCTAGCCCTCATCAAGTCCACCAACATTTGAACACTGCCCTCAAAATTGGGGAATAGTTGGACCAAGGCCTTACCCAGACGGGGTGAGTTTCCTCTCCCATTATTATGGACTCCCTGTGATAAGCCATACCTTTTGTGTTGTATTCAATGTGATCATGTGGCTCCTGACAAAGTTAGCGTGAGCCAGTTGACCTGGCAATGGTCTTATTCTAACATGGGGGGGAGGGAGGGGAAAGACTCAAAAAGTTTCCTGATTGCTGTACCAGCTTGGGGGAATGATTAAAGTGTGAGTGTCTTAACGCAAAGGCATACGTGGGTGGGATCCAGGTGCCCGCTTTAGGGCCCCTGGTGGTGTCCAGGGCAAAGGGGTCTCGGATGAATAGCCCCTGGGTTTTGCCAACTTAAAAGGTAAAAAAGGAGTGCTTCAGAGCACATATTTCAAAATAAATTTGTTTGAATAAATCCCTCCTTCCCCTCTTTCTTCTCTCTTCTCCCTTTTCCTTTTTTGTGGAGGAATTGTGGGCACAGGGTGGAAATGGAGTACAGACTTTCTATCGATTGATTTTTGTTTATGAGTTCCTAAGCCAATAATTTCTGGAGGGTGTGCTGTGTACACATATATAACAAAAATTCTGGATCCAGAATTTTATAACATAGTTGTGGTTTTCTATATGAAGGTCATCAATTTGAGCTGGAGCACTGCGATAACTCTGTCTACCTGGGAGTTACCTTGGACCGCACTCTCTCTTATAAGACCCACATCGAGAAGACGAAGAGTAAAGTATGTTCACGCAATAACATCTTGAACAAACTCACTGGCACAAGATGGGGTGCTCGCCCACATACCATAAGATCGACGGCACTTGCCCTGTGCTGCTCATGTGCAGAGTATGCTTGCCCTGTATGGGAAAGATAGACCCATGCCAAGAAGATTGATCCAGCATTAAATGCCTCCTGCCGGCTTATCACAGGATGCCTCTGTCCAACACCAACGGAAAACTTAGCAGGAAAAACAACGGAAACCTAGCAGGAATTGCTCCACCAGACATCCGTCGTAGCGTAGCGAGCATGCAAGAGCGTAGCTGCCAAGTATCTAATGTGAAGCACCCCATGTTTGGACAGATACCTGCTGCCAATCGCCTTAAATCCAGAGAGTTTCTTAAACAAAGTCCAACCTCTTGAAACAGTCTCTAAGGAGCTTAAAGGCACTATCAGTGATTTGCTAAATCAGAAAATAAAAAAAAATCATATTTTTGCATTTTTGTAACAAGCATAGGTATCCTAACATACCCTGCCAGTGATAAGCCTAGAAGCAACCTAATAAAGACAAAATCAGATATTTTTAGTCATTGCTGTCCGAACGGACACTTACGAAAACGTGTAATTGAATGGGTTTCATATCTTTGAACACTGCTGTTTTCTTCCTTTTCTGTCAATTTTTCAGTTGCAAAATATACCTTATGAGAGTCCTATAGACTTATCCTTCACTTTAAAGCTATTCCTGCAAATTTCAAATATTTTTTATCTTTCGTGTGAATCATTGATAGTGTCTTTAGAGAGTCGCCTTGTGGAAAGAAAGACTTGCCATCAACCCAGTAACATCTATTGGTATTGAACCTGGTGAGCATCTACCACCTGGAGCTGACTCCTCATGGGCTGAATGGGGATGCCTCAACAGATTGAGAACCAGAATTGGCCGATCTAAGGTTTCCTTTGCAGAAGTGGGGCTACCTGAAAGCAGATCAGGACACTACCTGTGGTTGTGGAACAGCACCACAGACAATGGAACATCTCTTGGTCTGCCCATTGCTGGAGCAACAATGCACAAACAAGGACCTTGCGGAATTCAGTGAAGCAGCCAGATGTTGCACTCATCTCTGGCTGGATCATATTTGAGAGCCACAGTGTTTGGACACGATAAGAAGAAGATCAATTTGAGCTTCAAGCTATTTCACAGTGATTAATATGTAGACAAGCATTATGTACCTGCAAAAACATGACATATTAGAAAATTAAGGGTGCCCTCATCTGTAGAAATCTCTGAGTCAGCCTTTAAGGATTTACACGGTAAATATAAGTTTCATTCGTTCCTGTACAAATGGGCTAGATGAAAATGGTATTTTCTCCTGAATGGAACATCTCAGACCTTAAAGCTAACATTCTGCTCGAAGATCATCACAACTCCTCCCTGACTCGGAGTCATGAGATTAGAGTAGTTATCCCTGTTTTTCTCAAGCTACGGACTGTGAAGACTAGCATGCACCATGGACCCTGGGGGTTAGGTCACTTTTTCAGTCAGGTGTTCCCTGTAAGAATATGGTTAACTAACTAGGCAGTCCTCGGGTTTTGCGATCAGATTTTATACTTAATATTGATAACAGGCATTATTTTCAACCCAGATCTTGCCATTTCTCACAGTTTTTAGGGTGCACTTAGAAACCGGTCCACATTAAAACACTATATAAGTATACAGCACATGACCTCATCATATTCTATCACCTTGTCACATTTGAAGTTCATTGACTAAATGGTTTAGTCTTTGTGGGTTCATGAGAAGACATACAGGGGTCAAAAATTAAAAATACTCCAATCCATGTGATAATTGTATTATTTTTCTGACCACATGGATAAAAAATGGTAATGTCTGCAACCTACCACATAAAGTCAATTTGGGGTCACTGGGGTCAAAACTGCTGCTATGGAGGAGAACCTATCCAATGCATATGCAAGAAAGAAGTGCAAATACCAAGATCTAGTGGCTGACTGTGAAAGCAGAGGATGGTCTACATACTACTTTCCAATAGAAGTAGGAAGCAGAGGTTTCTGCAATACATCAGTCAACAAATGCCTGGCATCCTTGGGCATACCTAAAGGAAAGAGAAAGGCTATAAACGATACAGCAGCCAAAATTGCACTCAGAGCGAGCTATGTCATCTGGCTCAACAGGAAGCTCAAAGGCATTCAGACAGATGGAGCTACAAGAACTCCACAATATGCTCTGAGGGAAGTGGAATGGTTGAGCGATCACAAAACCAGGTTAACCCGCCAGAGTTGGTCCAAAACCACGAGACCTCAGAACACACTAGACAAAGAGATACCGCATAAGGTGAATTTTCCCTACTTAAATCACGAGGGAGATATATCGGAGTGCTTATCTTAAAACGGATAAAACTAGACTCCGAAGGTGACAGCTCTGGTGTTCTGCCAATGAACTATTCCTCCTACTCAAATCATTCATCAAGGCCATAAGATTAAAATAAGTTCAGATACCACACTCATTCAGCTACCCTATTCCAATTGAAAACATGCATTTTCTTGGAAGTGGGTAGAGAAACTGAGTTATTTTTTGCCTGCAATGAGTTTAAAATTAGTCGACTACATATAAACATACTGACTTGGTAGCCTATGTTTAAAGGAATTGTATTTTAATGCAAGTAATTACTACATTTCTGCATGTTGCTTTCGTCCACTGGGAATGGAGAATAGTTCAATAAGTGATGCGAAGCTCACTTCCTGACTGTGTGGAGAAAGAAGTATGCCTTCAAGGCCAGGTTCAAATCCACTTACTTATTGGTCCTCATCAAGGGACACCGACATTGGGATAAGGTTGGACCTCATCAGCATGATCGAGTGATGGTGTTATAACACAAGGCTATAACTATATGGGTGAAAACCTTCTACGTCAATATGGACAACCAGAAGTGTACATCGTAGACGACATGGGTAATAACAAGGTAATCCTATGCCCATAAGACGTACAGATTTATGGAATCAAGCCTATAAACCCCATTCAAACTGGCATTCTGTACCTGACCTATCTGACACTCCTTTTTCCTGACACACTTTTGAATTTGAAACCTTAACAGACTAAACCTTCAGATGTGCTTTATCGGGTTTCCGATTCATACTGTGTCGAAATTTCAAAAATACATCGGTCCTCGACCGCTTGTGTCGCCTTTCCGCGCGGTATGAAATGATAGGCCTAACATGACCTTTGACCTTGATATTTGACCTTTGGACCTCAGCAACAAATGAGGGATCCCTGTGTGCACCTATGATTCAAGTTTTGCGCCTTCCAATGGAACTTCAACTTTGCATATGAGATCAATTTTACCTTTTTCCCAGGCCTAGTTTACAACTTGACCTCAACATGACCTGTGACCATTGGCATGTGACCATTGACATCATAACAATGAGGGATCCCATGTGCACCTATGATTCAAGTTTGGTTCCAATTGCACTTCACCTTTTCATATGAGGTCAATTTTACATTTTCAGCCATATTACAACTTGACCTCACATACCTTTGACTCTTGGCATGTGACCTTGGGACCCTCAACAAGGGGGGTGCCATGTTGCACTGTGACCCCAGTTTTTGGTTTAAATACATCAAACGTATGTGGATATTACATGCAAATGTTAACCCTTTTTCACAACATACATCAACAGACATCAACAACATACAGACATCATCAACAACAGACTACACAACAGTGGACAAAGTGAGTGATCCCTATGTGTCTTCCTGCCTTAGGGCAGGCGACACAAAAAGTGTGTTCAGATAGGTCAGGTTACAGAACTCCACTCCCCATTCAAAACCATGTAATTGGATGACCCTTCCCCATACCATGTAGTGTGATGAAAATCAACTTGTATTAGGTTGTGGGCGGAATCATGATCGGTGTAATTAATCCACTCTGAAGTTCCACAATATGAGCAGCAATCATTGATTAAAAGTTACCCCAAGATGATCACTGACCACAAGACTCAATCAGTATCATTCTGACAACTTCTTTTTTCACCTCAAAGTCATGCTCACCTCAAAGTCATGTTCACCTCAAAATCAATGTGATTTCAACAGAAAATCCATTAACACATAAAACCTGGACTTTGAGCTCATTTTAGCCCACAAAGCCTTAGATTCTTAGGAAATTTTTAACATGATCATGACATATCTTGTGTTCTTAAACTTTTTGGAACACTTTTCCCACATTACTGACATGTTTTAGTACAGTATAGCACATGCATATGCATTATGGAATCACTTTTCTGTTGCAGGGTTAGCTCTGCATCATCTGTTCGACAGCATGTTTGCAAAAATGCCCTTTAAAACACCCATTCTTTAGTATAATAAATATCATGACCCTGTGTGTAAAATTTTCATTTTGCTTTATTTTTGAGTCATATTGTTTGTCCCTCTATTTTTTTCAGCGCAAAATGTATGTTTTTTGATTAAAAGACCCAAAATCCCTTCATCCATATGGGCATGTTTTCCACATCATACCTAACCGAAATGCCAATGTAACTCAATTATTTTCAACTCAATTAGAGCATAAAAAACATGGATGTTTTGAATGCTAAGAGATAAGCTGCTTCACTTAGCCAATTCTCCCAGGGAGGGTATTCAAGCATGTTTTGGGCAGGAGTGTGCCACTCAGATTTTTCGACCTGTGGCTGCGGAACCAAATTTGGGAATATAAAATGTGTCTGTGAACTGAATTTTGGGTAGTTTCTTATCAGAAACAAGGGTTTGTGGAGCTGGACCTTTAATCAAACTTTGAGGTATTTGAATCAAAATTTGGTTCTATGGACTTAAATATGCTTAAAACGGATTCTGTTGACTGACAATCGGCCTAAAATAAGGTCCTATGGAAGGCACATCCACCTTTCAATGTGAGTAAACACCTGGGGTCTCTTTCCTTTCCTGGTTGCACTGATTAGACATACACATTTTCTCCTTCACAGCTGTTTAATGCCAATACTGATGGAAACACGCCCGTCAACAATGTGTTTAGACCCACCTGTCAATAAATCATGCAGCTAAGACCACAATCATACAGAGTATACTTGCAATATAGGATGGAATTCTGCGGTTTGTTGATATACCCCTAGTCGTAAAGTGCTATGTTTCAAAGTGCTCAAAAGCTGAAAACATTGAGGAATTAGTGGACCAGAGCATGTGGAACACAGAAACTCACCAGAAAAAATAGTGACTTTGTTATGAAACATTTCAAATGAAGACACGTGCTCAAAAGGCTGAAATCATGGAGTGTGATGGACCAGACCAGATGGAACCCATGGGAACTCACAGAAAAAATAGTGACTTTGTGTGAAACATTAAAATGAAGACCGCAAGTGCTCAAAAGCTGAAATCATTGAGGAATGTGATAGACTAGAGCCATATGGAACCATGGAAACTCACAGAAAAAATAGTGACTTTGTTTTGAAACATTTAAAATGAAGACACCCGTGCTCAAAAGCTGACAGCATTGAAGGAATGGTGTGGACTAAGCCATATGGAACGCATGGAAACTCCACAGAAAAAATAGTGACTTTGTTGTGAAACATTTAAAATGAGACACAAGTGCTCAAAAGCTGAAATCATTGAGGAATGTGATGGACAAGAGCCATATGGAACTTGGAAACTCACAGGAAAAAATAGTGACTTGTTGTGAAACATTTAAAATGAGCACAAGTGCTCAAAAGCTGAAATCATTGAGGAATGTGATGGACTAGAGCCATATGGAACCATGGAAACTCACAGTAAAAATTCGTGACTTTTTGTGAACATTTAAAATGAAGACACAAGTGCTCAAAAGCTGAAATCATTGAGGAATGTGATGGACTAGAGCCATATGGAACCATGGAAACTCACATAAAAAATAGTGACTTTGTTTGAAACAGTAAAATGAATACACACAAGTGCCAAAAGCGGAAATCATTGAGGAATGTGATGGACTAGAGCCATATGGACCATGTAAACTCACAGAAAAAATAGTTACTTTTGTTGTGAAACATTTAAAATGAAGACACAAGTGCTCAAAAGCTGGAATCATTGAGGAATGTGATGGACTAGAGCCATATGGACCATGAACACTCACAGAAAAAATAGTGCCTTTGTTTATGAAACATGTTCAAATGAAGACAAGTGCTCAAAAGCTGAAATCATTGAGGAATGTGATGGACTAGAGCCATATGGAACCATGAAACTCACGAAAAATCGTGACTTTGTTGTGAAACATTTAAAATGACGACACAAGTGCTCAAAAGCTGAAATCATTGAGGAATGTGGATGACGTAGATCCATATGGAACCATGGAAACCACAGAAAAAATAGTGACTTGTTGTAACTTGAAATGAAGACACAAGTGCTCAAAAGATGAAATCATTGAGGAATGTGATGGACTAGAGCCATATGGAACCATGGAAAACTCACAGAAAAGATAGGACTTTGTTGTGAAAAATTTAAAACTGCCTCCCTGAAGACACAAGTGCTCAAAAGCTGAAATCATTGAGGAATGTGATGGACTAGAGCCATATGGAACCATGGAAACTCACAGAAGGAAAAGAAAAAAATAGGACTTTGTTATGATGAAACTTTAAAATGAAGACCAAAAGTGCCTCACAAAAGCTGAAATAATTGAGGAATGTGATGGACTAGAGCCATATGGAACCATGGAAAACGCACAGAAAAAATAGTGACTGTTTTGTAAAATTTAAATGCAAGACACAAGGGCTCAAAGCTGAAAAATCATTGGGACTGTGATGGGAAGAGCCCAAGTGAACCATGGCAACTCACAGAAAAAATAGTGACTTTGTTGTTGAAAACATTTTAAAATGAAGAAGACACAGTGCTCCACAAAGCTGAAATCATGGGAAGTGATGACTAGAGCCCATATGCCGAATCCATGGGAACTCACAGAAAAAATAGATGGACTTTGGATGAAACATTTCAAATGAAGACACAATGCATGTGCATGGACATTTTCTGAATAACGATATTCTTGTGTAAAACAAATACACTCCCGAACAGCCTGTCTCAAAATAAATTTTTAGTCTTAGCCAAATCTAGTTTCAAAGCTGGTTTTTGTTCTGTTTAATTCACTCTAATCGCTAGATATGTTTAGTTAACAGTTGTTTTGCTGTTCTTGAGGCATTTTAGGTTTCAAAATAAGATGGCAATTTGCAGTATTAAAGGTCTAAATGTCCAACAATTGTCAATTAAAAAAAAATTAATGTCATTTTATTTTATATTCATTGCTAGTCTGAAGTAATAAGTCTTAAGAGATTATGCCTAGAACCAAACAATGAGATGTAACTTACATCCATCAGTATCAAGTAAAGTAATTTTTTCGTTGCATATTGCACGTTTTTATGAAAGAAAGATGTAATGTTTGAAAACCTATTTTAAAAGCAAAATAAGATAATTGTTTTGAATCATTCAGGGTGAGACTAACAGTCAATTGTTTCTTCATCTTACTAAAGACACAACATTGCAGAAGTAGACACATTACTGTGTACCAGCATTGTTAGTTCTGTCGAGAATGTGGTTTCATGCTCGCTTGATAATTCCACCATAGTGAGGTACTCTTATGTTTCGATATGATTCACATCAGGTGGCATGGCTTTCCAATCGGTGGTGTCAATACTCTGATCTTGTCGTGACATTGGCAGTATTTGGAATTGTATTATCAAGTTACCGAACTCAAGATCATAGATAACCTGTGGACCAGGTGAAATGTGAAGCCAGAGCGAGAACATAATGGGAGAACACTATACGCGCTCAATTGTGGATTATCCAGCGACCCATGGAACCAACATCCTCAACATTGCACAGAACATCAACAATCTGGTAAAATGTATGCATAAACGCGCCAATTAATGATCATTGGTTGCATATGGAAGAAACACTGATTATTAAAAAATTCTCACCCTGAATGACAAACCAATTAATGTGAAGACCAGTTTTTGACGTAGCGGCGTATGGAGTGATTGAAATATTTCAATTTGTAACGTCCATAACGATCCAAGACATGGTTCTTAATAATGAACAAGATTCTGAAAAGAAAAAGTTTCAAAGCAAGAGATACTTTGGACTTTAAAACTTTGATGGCTTTCCAAGGAAGGTAGTGGTAGTAGTGAAGTGCCATTTTTGGGATTGCAATGTCTATGACACGCCAATTTTTACCTTATCTTACCAAGAAGTTTCCGTGTAAACTGACCCATCTGATACTTTTCTGACACACTTTTGAATTCGGAAACTTAATGGAATAAACACATGCGTTATTCATTAATGTGTCAGTTCAAGGGGCCATTCTTCAGGACAGTCACATAATATGACCAAACTTTATATCGGAGGGTTGAAAATAGAAGGAGAAACTCAGCCATGCTGAAAGATAATATTAAAGAATTCTGCTGTTAATACTGCTTTTGAGCAATGTGATGTTAATATTTTTTAAGCAAATCTATTCATTACTCAATGTAATATAAACATCTCAAAGCTCATATATGTGGTACTGTAAAGCAAACATCCATATAAACAAAAGAACAGCAGAATTAAAGAATTCTTTGAAAGGTCTTGAGTTTCTGCCGCATAGTGTACACAGCCGCTGTCTGCACTCATCATGGACAGAGTAGCTATGTATTAATGTCAGCTTCATGGCTTAAAATTGTTTACAGAACAACAAATATGTGTGGTGAGTAGCGGAAATCTCCAACAACATTGTATTAAATAATCTTGAAGATGCTAGGTGGGATTAACACAATCAACTGTGTGGCAGTAGTAATGTGGAACAAGTACTTGTAAGAAAAATGTTTACTGTTAGCAAAGTTATTATACATTCTAGACTGTCCCAATATTTTCCATATTGACAGTAGGCATGATTGTAGTATGGGTTCATAGCAGTATGATGCGAATAATTCCTTTTGCAGAACACCAAGTATGCAAAGTTATGACATTTGTGGTTATACATAAGCAAAAATTGCAAATTTTACCAGTTTTTCCCCACCCTTGAATAAATGTTCAATTAAAGTTAACAAAGATACTCATGAAAATAAACACTCTTAACTATAGCTACCTTTTAACAAAGTTTGTTTTCATGGTTAAACATTTGTCACTTTAATAGATCCTCATATTACTATGGCCACCGCCTGGGTTAAAGGAACGCCCTTCTCATTTTTAGGCACTATCAGTGATTTGCAAATCAGAAAATCGAAAAAAAAATCAGGATTTTTGCATGTATGGACAAGTAAGGTTAGCCTAACAACCTGCAAAATCATAAGACCAGAAGCATACTAATAAGGACAAAATCGGAAATTTTAGCGGCATTACTGACCGTAAGGACACTTACTTTAACACGTTAGTTGAATGGAGAACTCGTATCTTAGAACATGTCAATTATTCATGAAAAGTAACTTATGAGATTTCTACGGAGTTATCCTTTACTTTAAAGATTCTAACCAATTTTTTAAAAATATTTTGACTCTTGATAAATCACTGATAGGGTCTTTAATCAGGTTCTCTTGAGGCTATTTTTTTGCACTGTAGTGATTTTGCACTTTGCCAGAATCTTCCATTTATATATCATAAGCACAATACAGGAAATCACACCACTAAAATAAACCGAGTGTAGCAGGTGATGTGAGAGCAGGTCAAGTTTGAGGTATCATAGGACTGTTACCCTAACTGAGGAGTCATTATAATGGTGATAAATTGAAAATAATCATTTTTGGATGAGTTCTGAAACCCATTGAGGTGAGTGCTTGATTTTTTAAAGGGAATTTGTGGTTTTTTGGTATAAGGTACCTGTTTTAATTAAACATTTCTAGTAAGATTTCATAGTAGTTTTGACGGCATTCAAAAACATGCAAATCTTTCTCTAGCTCGAAAAATAGGTCTTTGTCATTTTCATTTTGTTGAAAGGAATGGTCCTATCTTAAAAAATTTCAGATTGAGTCTGACCCAGTGCTTTATTTGCTGAGAAATTAAAATCGATGCAAGGCCATTTTGTAGAGTAAGCCTGTTAATTTTTTTTAGTGGTTTGAAAATCCACAGCAGTTAATTTTATGGGATCGTATAACGGAGACTATATTGAGTATCCACTTTGTACAATAACCTGCTATTCAAATCTCTGGAGATATTCAAAATGAATTGTTTACAGGCTTGCCAACATTGAGAACCCGAATGCTTGTGTTTGCAACACCTCATCACGAAAACCTTATGGTTGGTTTTTTATTTGTGGCCCAATTTAAAGCCTCTAGTGGAGTACCAGGGCAAAGTCCCCTGAAGTTCACTGGTTTTTCGTAATTTTTGAAGCCCCATGAAGAGGTCAGTGAGATCCAGAAATATTTCAGGGACTATTTGGCAATTATTTCAAGATCCCTGACAGGTTTTTCCCTTTTTTGCAACTTATTCAAAAAAAAAAAAAAAAAAAAACAAAAAAATAGGGATGATTCCATAAAACAGTGAGTATTTTGGGCAGGTTTGTGTTATGCAGGTTTTTTTTTTTTAACTTTTGCCACCCCATTTTTGGATGTGATTACAAATAGCAATAGGCAAGTACAGATTTGCAAATTTATCTCCTTCAATGCGTATTCGACAAATGCTCCATTCCTTTGCCAAATTTAAACTGTACACTGTACCAATGATAATCTTGTAAAGCTGCCCAACTTGTGGGCCACTCAATCAAGTCCAAGACTTTGCACATCTGTTCTCCGTTACTTGGGTTTTTAAACCCCCACCAGTAATTGTTATCTCAAATCATCCCTGAATATGCTGTTTTTTACATGTGGGTGTAAACCATATCGGCAGTCGTTTTTCCAAAGCTGATTATCATTTTGAGAATGCAACAGGAGGGTCGTCGAGTGCCAAATTGTGTAAAACAAGGATTCAATACGGAAATAAATTGCAATCTCATCCTAGTGCGCAGTTCACACTCCATTAGTTGAAAAACGTTTTTTTTACACAATTTGGCACTCGCCAGTGGTGACAGGTGCACGTACCGAGGCAGTGACCCAGAGGGCGGCCAAATTCCCTAATCGTTCCGATCCAGGGGGGGGAAAATTCAGGAGTCGTCCAAATTGATTTTGAATCCAATGCATGTAGCATGCCAAAATAATTACAGGAGTTACTTTAATTTGCCTAAATTTAGGTTGAATTTGGTTCAAAATCCCTGAAAAAGGGGATTGAAAAGCAGGTTTGGTTCATATCGTCCCGCTTTTTTAAGCCAAGGAGGGGGAAACTTCCCCCCCCAGTTTTTGAGACTGTGGTTGTATGATAATTCTGAGTATTCACAGATTCTGCTCCGCAGTTATAGGGTATCCTTGGAAGTAATCCGAAGTTATATACCCAAGTATGTCCTGACCTATTACAATGTACATACTCCCATGCACAATAATCTTGTTTGTTTTAGCGTAACAGGAGAGTATCTACCACTTTCAGGTCCATGCAGTGGTCCACTGCAATACCGACTTCTTCTTCTTCTACTGGTTTCCAAAATTGGGACAGGAAACACTTACCGCAGGATTTCTGTGATTGCCAATTCCCTGCCAGCTTTCAACCCAACAATCGGCCGACATCCAAATGTCCATTTGGTGATGGTTCGTTGGTCGTGAATCACACTGGATCAGGGTCCTAAATAAATCGGGATAGGACCACTCGATCAAGAGCATGGATGCGTACTGCACAATGATCTGCATGAAATCTGCTTATGTTCGCCAGGCGTCGTGGCGCTATTACGCTACGTAATCCCCCGGTTTACGTAATGAATGCGTTTATGAATAATTAATTATGTAGCTGATCGAAAATGGTGGCGCTATCACTGTTGATATCGAAATTGTCTATGGGCATTGTACACAGTGTCACCCGCCCTGATGGATCATATCCTGTAGAACTAGTCATGGATTGTGCAGAGTGAGTCAATTCCCTGTCAGCTTTCAAAACATGGCGACATCCCAAATGTCCATTTTGGGATGGTTAGTTTATTGTGCACCCCCATAGATTCATGTCTGTAGAATAGTCATGGATTGTTGCATGATGCAATTCCCTGTCAGTTTTAAAAAATGGCGAATCCCAAATGTCCAATTTGGTTGATGGTTGTTTATTGTGCATCACAATGGAATTCATGATCCGGTAGAACTAGTCACGGATTGTGGTTAGTGCTGTCAATTCCTTGACCAGCTTTCAAAACAAGGCGATTCATCCCAAATGTCCATTTGGTGATGGTTAGTTTATTGTGCACCACACTGGATTCATTGTCCTGTAGAACTAGTCATGGATTGTTGCATGATGCCCAAATTCCTGGTATCAGCTTCAAACAAGGAGAATCACAAATGTCCATTTCGGTGATGGTAGTTTTATTGTGGCATTCACACGGCTTCTTATCCTGTAGAACTAGTCATGGATTGTTGTAGTGATGTCAATTCCCTGTCAGCTTCAAAAAATGGCGACCATTCCCAAATGTCCAATCTTGTGATGGTTAGATTATTGGCAAACAAAATTAGATTACATTGTCCTGTAGAACTAGTCATGGATTGTGCATGATGCCAATTCCCTGTCAGCTTCAAAACATGGCGATTCATCCCAAAGGTCCTTGGTGATGGTTAGGTTATTGTGCATCACACTGGATTCATTTCTGTAGAACTAGTCAACGGATTGTTTGATATTGTGATGTCAATTCCTTCAGCTGTCAAAACAAGGCGACATCCCAAAGTGTCCATTTGGTGAGGGTTAGTTGATTGTGCACAACATGGGGGTTCATTGTCCTGTAGAAATAGTCATGGATGGTGCAGGATTTGCCAATTCCTTGTCAGTGCTTTCAAAACAAGGCGACATCCCAAATGTCCATTGGTGATGGGTTGTATGTGCATCACACTGGATTAATTTCCTGGTAAACTAGTAATGGATTGTTGTAGTGATGTCAATCATTGCAGCTTCAAACAAGGCGACATTCCCAAAGGTCCATTGGTGACAGGTTTAGTTATTGTGCACCACAACTGGATTCATTGTCCTGTAGAACTAGTCATGGGAGTGTGCATGATGCCAATTCCTTGTCAGCTTTCAAAAACAACAGGCGGACATCCCAACTGCCATTTGGTGAAGGTTTAGTTATGTGCACCATACTGGATTCATTGTCCTGTAGAACTAGTCATGGATTGTTGTAGTGATGCCAATTCCTGGTCAGCTTTCAAAACAAGGCGACATCCCAAATGTCAATTGGGGACGGTTAGTTTATTGGGCACCATACTGGATTTCATGGTCCTGATAGATAGAACAGTCATGGATTGTGCATTGATGCCAATTCCTTGTCAGCTTTCAAAACAAGCGGATCATCCCAAATGTCCATTGGTGACAGGTTTAGTTATTGGGCACCCCACCCCAATGGATTCAATTGTCCTGTAGAACTAGTCATGGATTGTGCCGTGATGCCAATGAGAAAGACAATGCTGCCACTAGAAATCTAAACACAAAATACAAAGAAAACAATTGATATAATAACTTGTTTAAATGCTAAACTTTTTCATTTCATAGTCTTGCCCAAGGATAAATACTACTGTTAATGCGATTATCTACCCTAGTGGAATAAATGTAAAGGGATGAGCAGTGATTGCTAATCCGAAACCTAACCAAAACAACAAAATTCGTTTATTTGGTATTTTTGTTATGCCATCGATGTGCTAACATAACCTGCAAGGGTTGCCTTGAATCGGTGTATAACGATTCAAGATTCAATTTATTAGCATAACATATCATACATGACAGGAAATGTATAATACAGTTATATATGGACCATAAAATAATACAGAAAGTATCCAATTGGAAACTGTACTAGATGAAAAGGTGAGGGATATGATATGCTACGACCAGTAATGGGACAACCCGATAGGGCTTATAGTTATGCTGGGCCCGTAATCATAAAAGTAAATATACTCAATTTTACAATAAATAAAAAGACAGGCAGATTTACTTTTTATCTGAAATCAAAATTTCCGACTTGAAATCACAAAAACTTCCATGTGATATATCCTAGATTTAAAAGCAAATATTGTACACCGTGACCTGTACAGGTGTGCCTCAACAAAAAAAATATCGATTCTTGTTTATTCTTTATATGATGTAACTCACCAATCAGCGTTTAGTTGCAGATTTTAACCGAAGCCACGCAGTATGTCTATATGCGGGAGATGGTATGATAAAATTCCTCAATACTTAACTTTTTTTCATTATGTGTTTTTTTTGTTTCCTACATTTAAAGTAGGTTAATGGAATTGTACATAGCTATCTTTGATTTATAAGCTAAAAAATGCATTTCCACCTTTATTTTATTCTCTTTCAAATTAATCGCTGCTTATTCCCTTAATTTCCAAAGTGACCTTACATGACCTTGGACCCAACTTGTATACCGTTTCACAACTGTTTGGTTGCATTTTAAACAATGCAGTATGACATACAATTGGATGCACTAACATAATATAAGGTGGTTATCAGTCTTGATTAAAAAAAGATATTTTTGTAGGGGGGGGGGGGGGGGGGGGGGGGGGGGGGGGGGGGGTGATTTTTTAAAACTCATAAAAAGTTACAGTGGTCGCATTGATCCTGCCCATGTGCAAGTGCTCATCTCTCTCTTTCTTTTGCATTTGGGCCAAACTCCTCTGTGTATTTTGCTGTGGGTTGTCACATCAGTCTGTTGGCCTTCCAGCACTGAAGAATTCTGTACTCATTTATACACCTGGGCTGAGAGGAATATTGAGTAAAAGCATCTTTACTACTCTCAAGGGTACGACGTGTTGTGTCTTACAAGCGCGGGGCCTGAACTCAAACAACTCTTTAGGGCAAGCGCGGATCCAGGGAGGGGGCGCGCCTCCGTAATTCTGGCAAATCTGGCAAAATCAGCCCATTTTGGAACAGTTTCAGCTTCAGCCCCCGTAATTTTGACGTTTTCAAACCTCCGATCCCCCACCTGCTTGAGGGTGTGGGTCCGGCACTCAATTCCAAAAACTCATCATAGCAATACTGTGTACTTTCTTCTATCAGCGCAATCCCATTCCTTCAATTATGTTTTCAGAATCTTACTTGAACCCACTCTCCAATTAAACAAATTCGAGTTAATACAACCCAACAGCTGGTGACACCTTGTTAAGGCATCGCTAGAGATCGAAGGTCATGAGTTTGATTCCTCCCGGTGCCGCGTCGCCACAGACTCCTGCAAATTTTGGGGTTGTATCGACTCGGAATTTGTTTAAATGTTTCAAAATTTCTAAATGTAACACTTGATGTGGAAACTGTTTCTTCTTTTCTTCTTCTTTCCTTAATTAAAACACTATCACAACTAAATCTCACAAAGCTCACTGTGTTAATTGAGAAGAAAAGGCACTAAGTCCAGAAAGTAGCAATGAAGTCCAATCAAACAAGAGCTCATAATGAGTCCAATATATTCAATTTTTTAATATACCATTTGTTTGATTAAAGTTATGGAAAACTTAAAAGTTGGCCTACAAATTACCTGGTGTCTTTATCCTCATTCGATGTCCCTACTGTTTTAGGGTATGTTATTTTTATGTGTCCAAAATATATCCTAGTTCTTCCAATGGGTTAGACTATCATTTGAGAGCAAATTTAAAAAAATTCATATTTTGTGTAAATTTGCCAGTGCCGCCTTTAAAGATTGCCTACACATACCTGGATGTCTTTACCTCATATCAAATGTCCCTATCTGTTTTGGGTTACCGATTGTTCCTAATAAACGCCCCGGGGGCTTGCATTTTTCAAAACAATGGGGGTGTTTTATTACAGTCAAAAATGGGAAAGTCAACAATACCCGCAAAATCACTTTACACATTGTTGGCGATCCTCTCTTTGTGTAAATCTACGTGTGGCCAGACTCTCTTTGTGGTATTTATGTGTGCCAGTTACCATTAGGACGGATCAAGGCAGAAAGCAATATTAAAACTCGATAACAGTCCCGGTGTCATATACTACAGTGTCCGTGTTACTGAATGTCCTACCACCATCTGTCTATTGTGTTTTCTATTGAGTGCTGTATGCCTCATTTTTTTCAGCACTGTACCCAAATGGCCTAGTCTACAAGGTCCGGTTTATTCCTACATGTTGCTATGGTAGCTTGGATACTCTCTCATGGGGACACCCAGTTTCTTTACACGCAATTAAATCATGTGATTTAGGTAAGTTTCACTCATTGTTTCTAATTATTTTATCCAAAATCGTAGGGGGGCATTAATTAGAGCAGGGGCGTTTATTAGGGAACAACATGGTATGTTTATTTTTTATGTGTAAAATATATCTCTGTTCTTCCATGCCTAGACTATCATTTGAGAGGCAAATTGATAAATTTCAAATTTTTGTGAAAATGTGCCAATATTGGTTACGTCCTCTGTGTTTGGGGCGTTACCCATATAATAGTCAACGAATTAAAAAGAATATTGGTATAAAAATGATTTGTTAAACTTACAATTGGAAAAGCTCCTCTCTTGGTCATGTTGATGAGCAATGGGATAAAGAGAAGAAACACGTACAGTTGTGGAATTCACCCTCCATCTTGCTGATACTCTCAATACTGAAAGTAAAATTGGACCGTGTTTTAAAGCACTATACGACCAATATTCTCAAAGGGAGTCTAACTTTAGACAGGTATTTAACCAGCTAGTCCTTCATCCGCAGACCTTTTTTCCCGGGGGGCCACTTGTATTCAAAGGGGATATGAAATCGTGAACAGGCGGACTTCCAATGCACCCTAAACACGTAAGTTCCACCGACTAAAATTATAACCCTAAATAAGTATTTTTGTCTGATTTTGCTACCCTAAAAAGCATTTAGTAAGTTTTAGCTCCGCCGAAACATGACACAATTGCATTGAGGTGTCGTTAATATACCTTAATATCTTGCTTTGCTTTACAATATTTTGATCTCTGCTTAAAGACACTACAGTGGATTTGCTAAATCAGCAAATCGAAAAAAGCATCAAAAATCTGTTTTTTGCATGTATGCAACAAGTATAGGTATCCTACATACCTGGCAAATGATAAGACAGAAGCAACCTAATAAGGACAGAAACGGAGATTGTAGTCCATTACTGTCCGAACGGACACTTTTACAACACGTAATTGATGGAGAATCGTATCTTGGAACCTGCCGTTTTCTTCCTTTTCTGTCAATTTTACAGTTTGGAAAAAGTAACTTATGAGAATTCTACAGACCAATCCTCACTTTGTGAAGCTATTCCTGCATTTTCAAATCTTTTTCAAATCATGATAGTGTCTTTAATTCTGGTATTACACTACATCACAATTTCAGGTTTTAGTAACAAACATACCTTTTTTCCACATGTTGCTGTTTTTGACCACTAATCAATGTACGCGCGTACATGCCTGTTGGAAAAAAATACCCCTTTTTACGCATTTTCTTGGTTCACGCATCATATCCACCGTTTAATACAAGTGGCCCCCCGGGCCTTTTTCTTTCTTTTCAACATACTTTAAAAATGCACTGTAACTGGTAAGAAATTCCTCATGGATGGGAAAGTAAAACTTGCATTTTTTTTAAACTTACGACTCAGTCTTTCAATCAAGGCTAACTTCAGACTGTGGTTTCACAGGCTTATTGGCTCATGAATGGGACCTTTTTTCGGGGAGGGCGGCCAAGAATCCCAATTTAGACATCACCATTGGTGTCAAGCGAGATTTGAATGAAAAATTCTGAATTTTTTTATAGTGTCAGGGAATATTTTCTTATTCCAAAACCGTGGGAGCTGAAGAATCAACTCGATCCACTGTAAGGATTATTTCGATTTTTTTTTGTAAGAACAAGGACGATGTCTTAGGTGTGTCATGAAAACACCCATGAACAAACCAACATTAATGAAGTTAATTGTTGTGGTTTGCACTCCGTATTGCTGTAATTTCTGTTGATAGTTTGGCGAGTTACTCTGTTGAATGGGCTTGGTCGGCATTTTTTTCTGCCTTCTTTTTTTCTGTTCACATACTTTAAAGCATAATTGACTATAAATCATCATGGATGGAAAAGTAAAATTGACAGTATTTAAACCTATAAAACCAATATTCTCAAAGGGAGTCTAACTTCAGACCGGGATTTAAACCAGGCTTAGTTGTTCAAGAATGGGACCTTTTTTCTTTCAACATACTTTAAGAGTATAATTGACAGGTGAGAAAATTCCTCATGGAGATCGGAAACGAGGTGTATTTATTCCATCCCATAATGCATCAGTGTTAAGGAAATTTCACCTCATGAAGGTCATGTGAAACCCACAAAAATCCTATCTGAATGCCATGGCTACACCTATGGTGGAGTGCACATGTGATTGGTTGGCCCCCAAACCATCATGGTCCAGAGCCTATTTAATCGAGGGTTGACAAGCATAAGGACGTACTCACTTTTTTGGTGATTTTGAGATTTTGTACCACAACATCTGTGACACCTACGTTCCGAAACCATATAACCTTAACTCAAATCTACTTCCTATTGCCTAAAGCAAAATAACACTTCACTACATCTCAATGGTGCACTTTGTTTACTAACAGGAAAGTCCTTAACTCTTAGTTACGACCTTCTGATGGTAACTGTATTTGGCCAAACAATGAGTTGAAGGCTGCACAGCTTGCACCCTTACCCAGAATGCACCAGCCTTTTGAGTCTCCCTCTACCCACTTATATGATATTTCTGTAAACATTCCAACGGGATGACATGCTTAAACATCTGATTGAAATAATGTTGTCAATCATAGAAGATTGAACATGTAACTCACAGATTACCGTTTTCAATTACCTCAAGTAAGGACGTAACTCAGCACGTAAAAGAATATTAAAGAATTTTCTTTAATTCTGCTGTTCATAATTAAAAATTGTCTTTATTTACTGAGTTATATAATGTTTGCTTACCGTACCATATATGAGCTTTATGAGATGTTTACATTTTGAGTAATGAATAGATTTGCTTTAGTGGAAAATTTTCAACATCACATTTCTCAAAAGCATATTTTTTTGAGTTAAGGCTTTCTGATTGTCACCCTCGATATTAAACCAGGAATTATCTCACAGTAGCTATCACGATTTTCCTTCAATTGCCCAACGTTTGAAATTTTATAAATAGAATGCACATGTCTATCGAAATACAAACTGGCAACCCTGGATCAGTGGCATGTTTAATTGTCATAGCACCCTCAGTTGACATTTATTACATATTTATTTTCCAGATGGTGAATAACAGTTGAATTTTACCTTGATTTGGGACCTGCCCCGGGAATATTCTACAGTTATTTCTTGCATTTTCCCCCAAACATTATTTGGCACTTTTACAAACTCAAGTGGGGTGGGGGTGGGTTTGGGGGGTGGATGAGATCCAGAGTTTTGTCCCCCCTTCAAATTTTTAATGCCTAGAATTTCCTCCTGAAAAATTTCAAGGAATAACATCCTTATATTTTGTTTAGTCTAGAACTGAAAAGTATTGGGTTGTACTACCAGTGACACAAAATGAATTTCAATTTAATATGAGGAGGCACATCCTCCCAAAATGATACCGTATAGCAGGGGTGTCCAACCGGCGGCCCGCGGGGCATTTGCGGCCGGCCTAAGAGCTCGCATGTGGCCCGCAAGGTGATTCCCAGAAAAATAAAATGCAAAAGTATCTGATATAGTCCGATTTCAAAAGAATGTCCGTTGAATAGTTCATTTCCTCAATCGGAAACCAAAATTTTCTAAACATCGTTGTAAATTAGTCCCATTCATCAATCTAAAAACACAGGTTTCTAATATGTTTGGGAATAGTAGTCCAATTTCATCAAACTGAAGCCAAACTTTTTCAAATTTTGTAACAAAAGGTCAACATTTCCTCGGGAAAAAAGGAAAAATTTAGATGTTAAATGTTGTGCTCCAATCTGGATTTTCCGTGTAGCTATGGTCCCCCTTTTCATCAAAATTGCTATAGATATGTGTCCTACTTCCAGATTCTCATAGGCCATCTAAACCAAACGTGAGCCCCCCCATTACTTGTATTGCTTGCAGCCCTCAATAGTTTGGATTCACCCAATGCGGCCCCGCGTCAAAAAGTTTGGACACCCCTGCTTTATGGTTAGCCATGAGAATGCATCATCTTTTTTTTGGGGGGGGGAGGACCCTCATTATTGTCGGCAGCTGCCATAATCTCAGTGTGAACATTCTCAGATTTTGCCCAGCTGAATCATCTCCAGGCCTGTCACTTTAAACTCTGTAAAGCATGGGCACTTGGCTGTTATGAGATACTCCTAGTATTAAACAAGAAGATAGTTGTTTTGATTTAAGAAGATAATTTGGTTTGATTTCTAAAATAAACTAGAATTTTGCGGTTCTCGGCTTTCGCGCTGGTCGTATGTTCGACAACTAAAGCTGTGGCCACTCCATGACATTTTGACCTTTGACAATATGACCTTTTGACTCATCAACATATGAGTGATCCCTTGGTGCACCTATATGTAACACAATTTGGTTCCAATTGAACTCAACTTTCAATTAGGTCAAATTTTACATTTTAGTAAATTTTCAACAAATCGCAGTTCGTGATCTACAACCTCGTCACCCTGACTTACCTAAAAAATATTTTTTTGATTTCACTGATCCTTTAGCCTTAGTAATTCACATGTACCTAATCTTCCCATGACAAATTGGATCGCTCTGTTAATAAATAGATTTTTGTATTTCTGTCCGTAAACGGACAGAAATTACAGCACAGTGGCCTATGGTACCGTGGGAAACGAGGCAAATTGCACAAAACAAAAAAAACCCGCAAGAATCGGGATCCACTCAAATTTTGTGAATAAGCTTTTTCTCAAGGATAATCAACAGTGAATAATGAACAACCACAGAAGGTGCTGAAATCACGAATGCACTTTTTTCTTTAACCGCACATGAACCATTGACCTTGGCACCATGACCTTTGACCTCATCAACATATGAGGGATCCTGGTGCACCGTGACACAAATTGGTTCCAATTGAACTTCACTTTTTCAAATGAGGTCAATTTAAAAAAAAAACCATTAACTTTTAGTGACACATACCAACATACACACAGACCGGTAACATACGCACACGTAATGACAGTGGTGCCTGCCAGTTATAGGCTTTCGGCCCACAAAATACTTTGGAATTAATCCCTGACAAGTCTTCCAACCGATCTATTGGTTATACCTAGGGTGTATGATATATTTAGCCAATCAAGACATGCTAAGAACAGATATATCTAAAAGTCTAGTTTGATTGGTTACTCAGAGGGTATATCATGTAATGAGCCAATCGGAAGATACTTTAAAAAGTCCAGTACCCTCGGTGGGTTTAATACGAATCAGAGTCTGGTTATTATCTTGTTGTCAATTTTTGACTATTTTTCTTCTAAGATTAAAGAAAACGGGGCTCCCTCTCTTTTTGTGATTTCAATTCAATTTCCTCAATCACTAGTGAAAGCTAACAAAATGCCTATATTACCCATGCTAGAACAAATCAACCATGTTCTACAGAGAAACCTTGTTGTTAATTACAGATAAACGTCTACAGAGTATCCATTGTAGGATGAATAGACAATTGAATTTACTCCTACCACTGTAATTTGGTTAATGCATTTCTTTTTTATATTCAGGCATGGGATGTTTTTTTCAATCAAATCTTTTGTCGTCTGGTTAGCAATTGTTTGTGAACTTTAACAGACATAAAAAATAGCTATATAAAAGCACAATTGACACGTTCAAGTATCAGATTTCAACTTATTTTACACAGTAGTTCCTGATTACCCGATTACAGTCCTAGAATTTCTGTCGACTACACCACCCTATCAGTATCAACTGTGTTTTGGTCAGGTTTAATAAACTTTTTGAACACGGTATAACCTACTCAAATACATGTTAATAGAATTTATTCTATTAGAGTTTTATACACAAGCTTTGAGAGTAACAAAAATGGGTTACATTCAGTACTCTCTAATTTATTTAGCTAATTTGATACCCTATCTGAGATTGAAAAATCTAATTTGATATCCTATGTGAGACTGATAGAATAGCCTTGGGTCAACATTTGATACCTCATATTTTGTAGTCTCCAGACCTGGCCAGGTATTTGCATTTTTTTTGGTTTAACTGAGTGGTTTACTGGACAGGGAAGTCATTGCATGTTTCGTTGATATAGCACAATTTTTATTCTTCTTCGTCTTTGCAATCCACCACGTCAATCGGTAATGGCTTACCATTGGTGTATGATTTATCTCAGCTGAGTAAGCTGCATCCGGGGTCCACATGTATCCATGATAGGAACGCTCCTAACATGGCACCACTTTGAGGCCGGGACGATGGGACAGTCAGGGGGTTTTTCAATCTGCTCTTATTGAAAACTGGACTGAAATGATATATGTACAGTTGTGACTCTGGCATGGGACCAATGGGTTAACATCCCCTCCGAAGGATTGGATGCTTGCAATGATTCATTTGAACAATTTTCAAGTTTGACACTGGAAGAGAGAGCGATATTCGTTTTTAATCAAAAAAGCTGTATACAGATCCAAATCCAGAATGAAATCCGCACTGGAATTCAAACCCACGAATTTGGGGGTAATTTGACATCACAGGCAACAACCCTACCACTAGGCCATGCTCTCCCACAGTAGTTTTATGATGCTTGAACTGATTCAGAATACCTTGGCCTTACTGAAAAACACCCTGTGCTCTGGCAAAGACGCAATAATGCATAAAGCAACGCACACAAAGAGGTATCAAAGCAACAGATATTTGAAAAGGTAAAAGGAATATATGACCAATGTATACAAACCGGCTTAACAAATTTAAGATGCATACATAGATGGTATTTGATATAATTTAATATTTTCGCGATCTTTGGCCAATTTTGCTTCAAAGAGCAGGTTGTCATCAAGTTATCAAGGGTGCATCAGGAAATGACCTAAAAAAGGGATGAGGGAGAGGGAGGGTGAATTTCCAAATTGGAGCCAAATCACAAGGTAGTTCTAGAGGGTTAATTGCAACTACAGTTACTGAACATATGTATACAGCATCTCCCATCGCCTCTGGAACACCAGAGCCATATAAGCACCTGGACGACTGACTCTGACCAGCCCGACCTTCTCATGAAGTGGCATCTCTGCAAGACTTTGGTTAAGTAGGTTGATGAGCAGTCAGAACACCATCAAGATCGGTCACTCTCTCCATGTCTGCGTGGAATTCAAGACCAAGTGCTGTGGAGAATTGTGGGGTTCATAAAATTAATATAAGTAGGTTTGTGTGAGCAGTCAGAACACCACCTCAAGATCAGTTCCACTCTCTCCATGTCTGCTGGAATTCAGGGACCAGTGCTGTGGAGAATATGGTGGGTTCATAAAATACTATAAGTAGTTTGATGAGCAGTCAGAACACCATCAGATCGGTTCACTGCTCCCATGTCTGCGGGAATTCAAGACCAGTGCGGTGAAGAATCTGTTGGGTTCATAAAAATACATGTCAGTAAAGTTTGTTAGGTAGCATTCAGAACACCATCAAGAGAATCAGTCCACTCTCCCCCTCACCTCACTAAAAGCTCACATCTCTCTCCATGTCTTCTTGGAATTCAAGACCATTGGTGATGGAAATCTGTTTGGGTTCCATAACCTCTCCTCCTCCCGTCGGTTTTGCTCTGCGCGTCCGTCCGTGGCCCCCCACCCCCCTCCCCTCTTCGGTCCCTCCTCAACCTCCTTCCCGTGGTCTGCCTGAATTTTCAAGACCAGTGTGTGGAGAATCTGTTGGGGTTGTGCATAAAAATACTATAAGTAGGGGGGGTGAATTTTGGTACAGGGTCGGGACAAAAAAACCATCAAAGATCGGTCAACGTCTCCTCCAGTCTGGGCCTTGAAAACTTTCACCCAAGACCCTTTGCTTGGAGAAGCTCAAATCTGTTGGAGGTTCATAAAAATACTATAAAGTGGTTGATTGAGCAGGTCAGAACATCACCATCAGATTCTCACTCTCCCCCAGCACCCTCCCACCCACCCCATCCCTCTGCCTCGCGGCGTAACCCGCCCCAATAAGAAAGGTAGTTCCTAAGCTCTCGCGTCCTTTCATGCCACATATGACTGGCATGCTGCAGAAAGGATTTCGACCCCTTGGCAAGGGAGATTTCCTACGACTTACGCTGATTCATCGTCCAGAACCTCCAGAGGCGACGAACGCGGCTACAGACAGGTAACAAGCCGATCTAATTCGCCTTTTGGCATGGGGTGAGAGATCGACCGCGAGGACTGGATAGGGTCCTACAGTCTGTAATAGAGAGGGGTGGTGGCAGAAATAACGGCCAAGCGAAGAGGAAAGGACACCGGGAGAAAAATGGTAACCGGGGAAGTAATGTCATTCAGTTCCGTATTTGCAGGCTTGAATTCAAAGACCAGTTCTGGTGGCAGAATGCCGTGTTGGGGTCATAAGATTCTATAATATGTTGGTGAGCATTCGGGACACAAAAACAAACCATTTGAGATCGGTCCACTCCCTACCTCTAAATCCATGTCTCTTGGAATTCCAAGACAAAAAAGAACCAGTGCTGTGGAGAAAATCTTCTGTTGGGTTCCTCCCCTCCCCCCTCTCCTCGTGGTGTTGTTTCCGTTCTGCGCCGTCCCCCCCCGGCCCCCCCCCCCACTCCCGCCTTTGGATCCCCCTCTCTCTCCTTTCTGGCTTGGAATTATTCCAAGACCCGGTGCGTGGAGAAAATCTCGTTGGGTTTTTCATAAAATACTAATAGCGTAGGTTTTGGTGAGGCAGTTCGGACACCATCAAGATCGGGGTCACTCTCTCTCCACTCTCCCCTCTAAGTTCCTTCTTGGCAATTCAACGAACTCTGTTACCTTTTTCCCCGCTTCTGTTGGAAATTGGAGTAAGTGGTATCCCAATCGTGTGCATATTTAAGAGAGGACTCAATCCATCCACAGCTGTTTTGAACAGTCCATTTAATTATGCCAAAACGAAAATAAAACCAAAAATTATCAATGGCCCGAACACACTTTGACACTGATTTGGAGTAACATTTATAAAAACCATTATCCCCCTAACAATCCTGTTTAAAATTTTTTACTGAAATTTTTCAAAATTTCCTTGCGTGTGTTTTTTGGCCCTCTGTTTTTCAATCAAACACAAACCCTCATCCCGTTTTAATATCTACCTACAATGTCTTTCTTTCTTTTTCTATGGGAATAGGCTATGAGGCGCTATAAAAAAACAAAATATAAAAAAAACATACAAATTATGACCTTTGTAGGGCCTATATGGCAGATTTTTCTCTTTTCTTTTCTCCCCCCGCGAATGTAATTTTTTTTTCTGACTTTTTGGCTGTGGGTAAATAGCTAGCTCTCTTGGCATGTTTTTCCTAGTTATTACACAGTTGATCAACAATTGGTGTCGCCAAATTTGTTTACAATTTTTCTTCTAAAAAAAATTATTTTTCCTATAAAAATAAAAGAGACATTTGCAATGGTGGGGGGTCAAAAACAGAAAGCGCTGTGGTCGTTGTAACATTCCCTTTTTTGAGACTGAATGACCACTGGCTTTCCCCACCACCCCACCGCCACCACTACCACCCCTGCCTCTCACCCACCACACAACATCGCACCCCCCGCCCCCCCCCCCCCCCCCCCCCCCCGCTCAACTGGTTCGTTTTTGTCGTATCTCTTTTTTGTTTGTTTTTCCCGTTTCCTCTTTTTCTTCCCTCCCACCCCCCCCTCTCCTTGCGCCCTCCCCCCTTCCGCACCCCTCCCCCCAGCCCTCTTGTTCCCCCTCTTATTCTCGTCTTTCCGTGCCCTCCCTCACCTTCCCCCCCCCCCCCCCTTGCCCCCCTCTCCCCCGGTCTGTCGCCCAGCCCTCCCCCTCCCCCCCCGCCTTCTCCGTCCGTTCTTTTTCTTTTGTTTATTTTTCCCCCGCCCCCCCCCGCCCCAGAACACAAGAAAGACCAACAACACAGTGGTCACCTCCCACATCTGCAATCTTCACATTGTACTTACTTTGTTTGTAGGTATGGGTCCTTAGGGACAGTATGACTAATATCAGATTTTGTTTCTTATTAGGTTGCTTGTGGAGGTCCTATTAAAATAACTTGGGAGGTATGTTAGGATGAGAGCTTGGAGGTATGTTCGGAATTACATCTTAAAAACACAAAAAAAAACTTGTTACAAAACATGAAAAAAAGCAATTTATTCCCAAAATACAACAATATCAAAAATCCAGTTTTGATGATTTTCCTTTCCTTTTTTTTTTGATTTTCCTCTGGTCTTGTTGGAGCAAATCACTCAAAATCTCTCGCCTTTATAAGGGGTTAAGGTTAAGAGTCTAAATATTGTTATTTAGTTACTATTCCCAAGTTTTCAAAAAATAATTTTATGGTGGGAAAGAAAATGTTCCCTACCCTTTTCCCTAGTCTGAAAATAAAACAAATGTTCCACATAAACTAAATCTAAATAGGTTCCCGAAGGCCCAATATAGATATGAGGGTTTCCATTATAATTTTAAAATATCAAAAGGCGCTCTCTTTATCTGAATTGAAAAAAAATATACAAATGCAATGTGCAAGCCTGTAATCGGGGTTCATGAAGGGGCCAAAGTCACATGAGGGTACCATGGGTCCCCAACCTGTGGATCACTACCACCAAACCCAAGGGCTATGGTATGAAGTATCAAAAAAATGTACCTGAAATGACATTTTTTTTTTTTTTTTGTAATTTTGTTTTTTATGTGCAAGGCCACAATACTAGGCAAGAAGACTGGTGATTGGAAATCTGAAATTAAAATGGCTTAATTGCAAACCGCAAAGTTTGTATTTTTTACGTGATAGGCTAAAATACTTTCAAATTATATGTTTGGTATAATGTCTTATTCTCCCTTCACTATCTTGCAAGTGTTGGCTTCTTTGAGTGTGTTGGGGGGGGTGATAAAATAATGTTGCGTTTTCACACAAAAGAAAAAAACAACTAAAAAAAGCAGTATTTTGTGGTACCAAATATGTATTTTGTTAAAATACTTAATTTGCTATAATTTGCTTACAGATATATATTGGAATACAACATTAACAGGTTTTAAAAAAAAAAAAAAAAAACACTGTTCCTTTCTTCCCTTGGTATTTTTGCAATGTTGATCAAAGTATAAAAGTGCTAAGTGTCACATTAGAGTTTTCAAAGACCCACAAAAGGACAAACACACAACCAAAAACAGGACAAATTGGTGTCTTTGAAACTTACGTGACACCTTTTTTAACTAAAAAACTTTAACTACTTCTGGTCAACCACTTGCAAAAATAATAAGGGAAAAAGAAGTGTTAAAAAGGTCCCATGCTGGCCCGATCGGCTAATAGCCTTGTCCCCAGAAGCCCCAGATTTTACCAAAAAACCGGAAGTGGTCAACATGTGTGTATCAGAAGAAAGCTATAAAACGATTTTTTCTCATTTACCCGGTGGAAAGCTTAGAGAGCCAAAAGGAATGTTTTGTTTGCCCAATTAATTATAGCAAAATGTGCCCCATTTTGGTTCAACAATATTAATTTTTTAACAATTTTAATGTTGTGTTTTTTTGCCCCCCTTTTTCTTTTTTTTCCCCCTCAAATCACGTTTAGGTCTTGCAACATCAAACGTAATTGAAATAAAATCGTTGCGAAAAACTTTAACTATTGGGTTTTGGAGTTAAGGGGGCCACTCATCAAGATGAAAAATTTTTTTTCATATCTTTAAATTGGCCCATCCCCCTTTAAAAAAAAAAAAACATGTTAATTTTGTATCCACCAACATGTCTGTATAATGCAATTTATAGAAACTACTACAGCATTTAAAATAATTTTTTGTCTTTTTTGGACTTTTTTGACAATTGGTTTGTGTCCTTTTTTTTAAAAAGGTTGCAAGGAGAGATTTCACAGAGGTGGTGTTCCTTAAAAAATTCTACAGTAACGGGATTTTTTGTGTGTTTTGTTGCCCCGATGTAAGCTTTCCCTCAAAATAATCCCCACCTAAAAAAAACTTTTTAAAACGTTTAAAAAATTAAAAATGTTTCTTCTTTCTTGGACAAAAAATTGTGAAATTTCTTTTCTAATTTCAAAATACAAATTTTTTTCGGGGGCCTATGTTTACATTGATTGAAATATAAGCAAAAAAAAAACATCAAAATCTCTTTTTCTCTTTTTTAAAAAAAAAAAAAAAAGGCATTTCTTGTTGAGCGAAATACAACGTAAGAAATTTTTGAGTATCTAATCTATTATGAAATTACTATTATATCAAAACAATATTTAGTGGCCATTCCTCGTTGCAAAAAACTTTAATTTTAAACTCCAAAACGTAACACCTTGAAGAAAAGCCAAAACGAAAAAAACTGGCATGCTAGTGGGAGGATACAACCATCCTATATGTCTTCAAACATGCCATTTGAATTATTCCTTTCTTGTGTCTGATATGTGCATTGTCTGAGACAAGAAAGGAAATCTTGGAAGTGCAAATATTTGGATTTTGTTGATTGAACAAATGGCTGCTTTCTTTCTCACACCTCCTTTTTGAACCAAGCCAAAAGTGCAAATAGTTTTTGTACCCCCCCCCAAACTTGGCTATACAGAATTGTTCTGTGGTTCAATTTTGATCGGTCAGTTGCAAAACCACAAAACAAATCTATGTATTAGTTACAAGCCATTAATGCTCGCACCCATTCTCTCCCACTAAATCACAGCAATTTAATATAATAATACGCTCATGCATGATGTTGGCACAACTGGTAATTCTGTGTGCAATTACAAAAAGAGCGTGCGCCCATGATGTGTCAACTACTGTCAAATCAAGAACTAATCAAACCAGGTATATTATAGTGGTTGCCAATAGCTTTTACTTTGAAAAAGAACCAATTTTAAATTTAACCAGTCATAACCCTAGTCATAGGTATTGTTGGTATGCTGGGGTTGACAAAAATTCATGAGGTTGAACCTGAGCAAATAGAGCCTGTGTTTGATCTCTGCTTCAGGAGCATTGGTGTCACCGGAGGGGGCCCGCCCCCGTGCTGTGTGTGCTCAATCCATCGTCTTCATTTTGTGTTTCGTTTTTTTAAATCTATAGTGACAAATACAAATAAGCCAATAGATAAAAATACACTTATTAGAAATCACCAAATGCTAATTGCAACTCTCAAGTTTGTATTTTTACGTGATAGGCTAAAATACTTCAAATTATATGTTTGTATAATGTCTTATTCTTCACTATCTTGCAGTGTTGGCTTTGAAGTTTTATGTGCGTTTCAAAGAAAAAAACACTGAAAAAGCAGTATTTGTGTACCAAATTTTGTTAAATACTGTAATTTGCTATAAATTTGCTTACAGATATATATTGGAATACAACATTAACATGTTTTAACACTTCCTTTTCCTTGTATTTTGCAATGGTTGATCAAGTATAAGTGCTAAGTGTCACATTAGTTTCAAAGACACCAAAAACAGGACAAATTGGTGTCTTTGAAACTTATGTGACACCTTTTACTGGTCAACCATTGCAAAATATAAGGGAAAAGAAGTGTTAAAGGTCCATGGCCCGATCGCTAATAGCCTCGTCCCCAGAAGCCCCAGATTTTACCGGAAGTGGTCAACATGTTGGTATTAGAAGAAAGCTACTATTTTTCTCATTTACCCTGTGAAATCTTAGAGCCAAAGGATGTTTGGTTTGCATTAATTATGAGCGAAAATGTGCCCCATTTTGGTCGACCAATATTAATTTTACACAGTCCTCTATGGGCTTACAAAATCACGTTTTAGGTCTTGCATCAAAACGGATTGAAATATCGGCGCGAAACTTTACAGATGGGGTTTTGGAGTGAAGGCCAATCTATCAAGATAAAAACTTCATATCTTTAAATTGGGCCATCCCCCTTTAAAACATGTTAATGTTGTATTCCAACATGTCTGTATGCAAATTTATAGCAAACTACAGCATTTAATGAAATTTGGCACATAAATAGCACTGATTGGGTGTCTTTTTAAAGGTGCAAGGAGAGATTTCACAGAGGTGTTCCTTAAAAAATCTACAGTACTGATTTTTGCCCCGATGTAAGGCTTTCCATCAAAAATATCCCCAACTAAAATAGGATTAAGCTGAGAAATGTTTCTTTGGTACAAAAATTGTGAAATTTCTAATTTCAAAATACAAAATTCAGCCTATGTTTTACATTGAAATACAAGCAAATCAAAATCCTCTTTTTCTCTTTTAAAAGGCATTTCTGTAGCGAAATACAAGGTAAGATATCTATTGAGTATCTAATCTATATGAAATTACTATTATGACACAATATTTAGGTGCCTCAAAATCTCTCGTTGCACCTTTAATTTGAAACTAACGTAACACTTGAAAGCCAAAACTGCATGCTAGTGGAGGATACACCATCCTATATGTCTTACAAACAATGCATTTGAAGTATTCTTTCATGTTCATTATAAAACAGAGCACAAATGCAAGAGTTGCTCTCAGGTTTTAATCTTAACCTACATGGCCCACTTTACTTGCCCAGTATTGTGGCCTTGCACTTATATGCTTGTCTGATACAAGAAAAGGAAATCTTGGGAATGTGCAAATATTGTTGATTGAAACAATGGCTGCTTCTCACACCTCCTTTTTGAACCAAGTGCAAATAGTTTTGTACCCCAAACTTGGCTATACAGAATGTGTTCTGTGGTATAATTTGATCGGTCGAGTTGACAGAAACATCACTGTATTAGGTTACAAAGCCATGAAATGCTCGCACTCTCCACTAAATCACACCATTATACGCTCATGAATAATGTTGGCACAACTGTAATGCTGGCAATTACAAAGATGCGCCATGATGTCACTGTCAAATCAAGACCAATCAAGGTATAGTACTTAGTGCCATAGCTTACTTTGAACCAATTTTAACCAGTACATACCCTAGTCATGAGGTAGTTGTGTATGCTGTTGACAAAATGCATGAGGTTGAACCTGAGCAAATAGAGCCTGTGTTTGATCTCTGCTTCAGGAGCATTGGTGTCACCGGAGGGCGTGCTTGTGTGTGGCTCATCGTCTTCATTGTGTGTTTCCTTTTTTAAATCTATAGTGACAAATACAAAACTAGCAATAGATAACACTTATTAAGAAATCACCAAATAATAATTCTGCAAAGAAACAGCGGCAAAGCCTTTTATCACCAATTGCTTCCTAGAGCATTACAAATTATGATGGTAATTTGAAGGAGTATTTTGTGATCACTGGACTTGCTTGCTAATGCTAATTCACAGTGGCAAGTAGCATACACTGGGTTTTCTCCTATTAAATCCTAAGTCAACGGGACGAGTAGATCACTGGGGAAAGTATATCACTGCGCTTCCTGCTAACCCTAAGGTCACTGGGGCAAGTAATCATGAGCTTTTACTAACACTAAGTCCCTGGGAGAGTAGATCACTGGGTTTCTGGCTAAACCCAAGTCATGGGGCCAAGTAGACCACTGGGCTTTATGCTAACCCAAAGACAGCCTGTACTCAAATTTAGATGAAGCGGCATCTTGAAAGGTGATGTCCGAACGTCGTTGGAACCCCCTGATTTACCTGGAAGTAAGTAGTAGTAAGATTTTGATATCAGATGAAAAGCCATATTTTCTCATTGTTGTCCTGAATTTAGCCCACATATTGAATAGGGCTTTGCAATAGCATGATTCTACCACCAAAACTGCAAAGTTTGTTTCCTACAGACTTGGTGGACATATTGTGTCCATCAAAGTATGCAACATAATTGCCAATAGCAGACGGGGATTTTAGGCTTTAAATGTCGATTTCTTTGACCACTTACGTTTGGAGTGCCATCTTGCCACCAAACGGTATTGTGCCCCATACGTGAAATTTGAAACTTTCATGTAACAATCACTACTAAATCAGGAAGATTTGGACCCCTCCTGAAGACCCCTCTTTTTAAAAATGCTACAGTACTTGTGAATACACTCCACTGTAAATACAAGGCGGTTCTCGAACAAAGTCTCGCATGCTTTCGCGTTAATTGTAAGACAAAAAGCAGCACCACAGAGTGCAAAACCTGTGCGAGTCCAGGTTGTCCCCAAAAAGTTGTGCTGCAAGAAGATAACTCCAATTCTTAACTAGTTTTTATTCCCACTATTTATTTGACACCCGCTAGGGGTTCCACAACATTTTCCATTGGGGATATTAATCTTGCAAGTTGAAAATTCCCTCCCCACGAGCATAAGTCAGAGATGTTTAGGAGTAGCACCCCTGGTTTTGCATTTATAGTATTCTTTATTCCTGCTCTTCATTTTGACACCACCCCAGGGGTCACAACATTTTCCATTGTGGAGATATTAATCACGTGAAGTCCTCAACAAGAGCATAACTAAGAGTTGAGGAGTAGCACCCCGGGTTTGCATTTTGATGTAGTTTCTATACCTCTCACTCTTTCATTGACACCACCATAGGGTCACAACAGTTTCCATTGTGGAGATATTTAATCTTGAAAAGTCCACCCACATGAGCACCAGTAAGAGAACGTTTAGGAGTTAGCACCCCGAGTTTGCATTTTATAGTATTCTATACCTCTCACTCTTTCATTTGATCCACCATAGATGGTCACAAATCTTCCGTTGGGGAGATATTAATATTGAAATGTCCCCAACATATCATAACCAAGAGATGGTAGGAGTAGTAACCCAGGTTTTGCATTTATTGTATTCTTTATTTCATGCTTCTGTATTTGACCCCACCCCAGGGGTCACACATTTTCCATTGTAGAGATATTATTCATGAAAAAAGTCATGCAAAAATCCCTTAAATTTTCACATAAATTTAGTAAAAATATGAAAATTTATTCAATTTGGCAACACTATTTTGAAAAATCATTGTGACACATTTAAAATTTGATCGCCTACGGGGTCCAGAAAGCGGTGAAATACACATTTTGCGTTATTTTCACTTTTTCCAAGAATGTAAACAGCCTGGCAACCCAAAAGACTGACCAGAACTAGTAAAATCATTTCAATGAAAACATGGGGGCACATGATTCTAAGCATATATTGATGTTAATACCTTTGTTGTGGTGTAATCCCCTTTTGATTAAGTCCTTCTGTTTGTACACCTGTTTTACAACACCAAATCACACACCAGCCATATATGCCAACTAAATAAGCACATGCTAACCTAATTTATTGAAGGTAAACAAACTCCTGAATTAAAATTCTTTTTGAAGGTGTAGTATTTCACACTGACCATTTGACCACCTGAGAAAATTGGTTGAAATGGACCAAGCATTTAGCATAGTTGCAATTTTAAAAGAATCCAAGACAGCCCTTTAGTGGCCGACATGCCATTTTGACAACATTATGATTCACAACACAAAGATGTTACCATATAGTAGTCTCATGTGAGCGAAGGAATTTTGGCCATATCCAATGTACCATTTAACGATACCGCAATTACGCATATTTAAATTAGATCAATTGCATCAAATAATACAATGCCCCTTGAATGATCCACATGCACTGTGACCGCAATTGTGATTCATACAAAAGATGTACAGCATAGAAGTCTCATCTAGCGAAGGACGAAAATTTTGCATATCCAATGGACAATTTCAGTGATACAGCAATTATTGAATACTTAATTCGATCAATTGTATCAAAAAAAATGCCCCTTTAAATGGACCACAATCACTTTGACCCAATTATGATTCACCCAAAAGAGGCAGGACTAGTATTCTTTATGCAGCGAAGGAAGGAATTTTGCCTATCAGATGTACGGTTTCCGAGATACAGTAAAATGACGCATATTTAATTAGCTCATTTGCATAGCTACGCCGCATGTATCCACACGTTCAAATTGAAAAAGATGAGCACCATGATAGGCTTTCATGCAGTGAAGGAATTTTCCGTATCCAATTGTACCGTTTCAAAATTATAGCAATTACGCTGTTTTTGTTTGTTTTCGCATATTAATTAGCTAATTTGGCATATAATTGCACGAAATACGCCCGAAATCTAATCAGTTCGAGAACTCTCCAGCCCGCTTACCATCCACCACGTTACATCCTCATACGCCTTAAGGAAACTCCAGAAAACTTGTACACAAGCCTGGCGGGAAAATTTTCGTTAATATGCAACAATTAGATAATTAATTGCATATTTTACGCCCAAAATCTAATCAGTCACTCATGGACCCGCTTCTTTCCCCCAAGTTACATAATCATAGCATTACGGAACTTCCAGGATAAATCGTACCAAGGCCCGTGAGCACGGACGTCAGGCAGACAGGACAGCATGACAGACAGACAGACAGACAGACAGACGGACCACGGAACGGACGACGGACGAGACGGAGGACAGACAGACAGACAGAAAAGTGATTACTAGTCTCTGCCAAACAAAGTTAAGGCGAGACCAAAAAAGCCAAACAGTGGCATAACCAGAACCTTTGCAAATGGGGGGGGGGGTGCGAGGCATACTATGAGGGGCAAATTTGGGTCCTTCTCCATAGACACTGCTACAAATGGTCAGTTCAATGGGGGGTGGCAAGATCGATATGATCAGGGGAATTGGGGTCATAAAATCCCAGTTAACCGTAATTATTGTCCTTCAAGTAGGATCTGTAGGAAATAACAAAATAGATGGTAAATCAACAGTCCAATGCAAAGTTAATAGTTTTAGGCAAACTTCTGTTTAGTGGCGTTGATAATCACAGAAAGTCTGTTGAACCCTTTGTACACGTTGTATTATTATGCGATATATCATTGCGCTAATGTTTGTTTTGTCATGATCCGGTCTCATCTAGTTGATTTGGTACAGGAATAATAAGTATAAATGGGTAAGATAAATATAATTGGCACTCTATAAGAGATCACTAAGGGTAGTATTTAAGCAGATATAAAATATGCCATTTGAATGGGAAAGGTAATTATGTGAAGTTGGTTAATAACTTTGGAGTTAATACATACTTATGTGGGGGGGGGTGGGTGATGGTAACAGAATAATGAATTAGAGAAATGAACTAGAAATTCAGATCAGATTGAGTGGATTAATCGTTAACATACATAGGTTATTTAAATATACCAGTATTTTTCTCTCCTGAAATAGCATCATAGATTGACAAGGTTGGATGGCAGGGGCTGTCTTGGCGATCTGAGGGGGGTTCCAGCTTATTTTCACTTTAAAATTTTGTTTTTAAAATTACAAAAATCTTACTGGTAAGAAAATGTACTAGTTTGGCAGGTACCTGCTAACCTGGTGCACACGCCACCGACCTGGGAATCTGGAGTAGACCAGACAGAAGGTGTATAATCAATCCACAATGCACCCAGCAGTTTTAAAGGAAATTTCACCTCAATAAGGTCATTTGATCCCACAATTTCAAAAAAAAAACGACTTTAATACTCATTTTTAGTCCTCAAATCAATAGTACACTATATTTTTTATCATGTTCAGGAAATGTTTTGTGGGTCCTTAAAACTTCTTGAACACTTTTAATCCCTTGTAATGATATGGTGATCCAGTACAATATGCCCGGGGGGGCCACTTACATACTTTCCCTTGTTGTCACTCCTCGAGTAGGACCTTTCAGATCTGACCATAAACGCGGGAGATCTTTCCTTCATCAGGATACCCCTTTACAGGATAAACCCTAAAAGCCTACATTAATGCGGGGCACTGGCACATTTCACAAAATCTGAAATTCTTCAATTTGCTAGCACAATTGATTGTCTAGGCCATTTGGAAGAATAGAGATATATTTTACACATTAAAAGGGTCATACTCAAATAACACAGATAGTGAAACTTTTCATAAAGAGGCCAAGACATCCACTTTCGGACACAGATTTCCACATTTGCAGCCCATCAAATAAAGCGGCAAATAAATTGCAGGAATCCTCGTTACGCACCCAAAATAAAACTCTGGAGTATTTTCAAAAATTATTTTAACGAAAATTATAAACCTAGAATTAACCACATTTGATAAATTATAATGTCATTTTCATGTTCATTTCTCGGTAGAATTGAAAAAAAAACATTACGGCCCGCCAGACGGATAGAAAGCGGACGTCTTCGCGGTGTTTGTGAAGTTTTGGATCATTTCTGTACGGGGACAAAATGACCCCATCGCCGCAATTTAACTGGTCTATCTGTTGTTTTGTTTCGAGAAGTATCACGTTCCTTATAACGACTCCGCTTTAATTCAATGGAGTTGACGCACATGCTGTCCGATTTATGCGTATAAAGTTAGAACAATTAGTGATGATCAGGCAAGCACAAAAGGAATCGTCATCTCAAATATAGGCCCGTGCCTGCATGAATCTGGTCTCTGTGAATTCTTTATTTTTAACGCGAGTAGCGCGGGAGGAAAAAATTTGGCTAATATCATGAGTTACAGAGGATTTTTGTCTACCGAAGTAAGTGTTATTGTCGCATTAATATTTTTCGGTTAAGGAGGGGCGGATCCGCCATTGGCTACCTAACGCTGACATGAGCGTGCGAAAATGATACCCTTTTGGTCATTGTGCTTGGTTTTTGTGACCCTTTTCACGGTACGTGCGACCGTCAGCGCCGCGGTGTTGTGTGAAACCCTACCCTTTTCCCGCGTTTTTCTGCTCGCGGATGACAACCGATTTAGGTTGAGTGGCCCCCCCGGGTACAATATAGGCACATTGCATGCATCATGGGATTGGTTCAAACACCCTATGATGTTTAAACCTAGTATAATTTGTCTTTTTTCCTGCAGAATTCCAGGCAGTTTGTGCAATTGAAAATTGCGTCTTGATTTTCCTCTACTCAAAACCATGCACTCCCAATGGTCTAGGCCTAACAAATTACTTACTCAAAGATGCTGTGAACAAAGAAAACTTTAGCCCAAAAAACTATTCTTAACTGAAAAAAAAGTTTTTCCAAAGATTAATAGACAACTTTTAGTATACATGTATTCCTTCATTTTATTATACACTTCTGTGTGAGTTCTTTACGTATACAATTTGAATAGGAGCAGCCACTTGATGAATTAATCATATCCCGTGTACCACTCTATACCCAATCACACAACACGGATTCAACACGGATGCTAAATTTAAAGGTGCAACGAGGAGATTTTGAAATTAACAGGTTTGGCACGAAAAAAAAATTGAAAATTCTGATTTTGCAACTGGTAGCTCAAAGATATTACCATCTGTAAGGATAGCTGAGAACTTCTTTCTTTGGTACAAACAAATTGTGAAATTTCTTAAAGTTTGTATAGGAGCAAATACAAAAATTCAGCCTACAAATCAC
>JAMKCH010004967.1:0-30521 GCA_023653785.1 Ophioderma brevispina | reverse complement strand
TCCGCTTAGCTCAGGCAGCAACTATACCAAGTCACGTCTGAAGACATTCCAATTTACACAGCATTTTGGCTCCTGATACGTATCCTAGCTGTTTCTGATACAGTCCAATCACTATTGTCTACATTCTGGATTATTTCCTTTCTTTTCTATTTGTTACCTTCATCCAATGCCGGTGCCTGGATAGTTGTTTTCATTAGTTAGGTAGGGTTAGAGGCATCGAATTCAGGAAAGATCAAGACTAACCGATGTCGCTGTGGGGTACATACACACAGATCCTCACAAGCTGATAATTCAGGTGTATCCCCTATTATGGGAGGCACACTGCGGTTTCTTTCTCTTCTATATGTTGGTCACAATATATATATGTTTGAATTTCTACTTAAATTTAATTTTTTTTAAATTGTGTAATAAGGGATGTATATATATAATTGTTGTTTTGAAATTAGAATTTATATATTTTGTAATTGTCGTATTGATATTTTGTTATATTGCCCCTGTCTATGTGAAGGCCCTAGAGGCCTCTGCATTAGGGTCTATATGCAAGATTTTTATCTTATTTATTATTTATCTTGGGAAGTGATCTGGATTCGTTTGCATCTAAAAAAGTCCAAATCTTTGGGGTTGGATGTAAGAGTCGTACCAAAGCTCTCCAATATATGATTGCATTTGTCAGAGATTAAAGTTTTAGGCTAATAAGAGCTTACGAACAGATTCCCAGTGCTGCGAAGAATCCCTTTTTTCGACGTCTCAGCGGTGACTTTTATATTTGAAGATGCGTATATCCGCATCAATCCAACCAGGTGCATGAGAGTCACGGATTTTAAATTCGGAATGAAAGTATCCCAAAACATTGGGTGAAAATTTTGACTAAATTTGCAGTACCAGGCCATATTCAGGATTTGATGGCTTGCAAAACATGCATGAAAGCGGTTTTGACGAAGCTAAGGACCCTAATTATGTTAAAGTTGCCTTCTAAATTAAAATTAAACACAAACGACTAACACTTTTAATCCTTTGACCTCTGGTACAAATTAAAAACTCATAACGTTGTGATCAGTAGAAAGAATTCACTAAGAATGGACAGTTCAAAAAATTCTCAGTTGGCTAGAGGGTGTAAAATAAGATCAAGAATGTTATTATTTTTTTCTAGATGAATTTGGTTCATGTGATCCAGGAAAAAGTTCATTGTCAGAATCACAAAAAGCTGGTCATCAGCAGAGATGTTATGAAGAACCTGAGTCACACAACCCTTGATAGGTGGGAGATTGAACTAATGTACCCACATATCGTCAGGCGCTGCTAAATACAATAAATAAAAAATACTGTTATCTACACAAATGTTTACTTACACTCAAACAAAAACAGATTCATTTCACACCTTGGTTGAATTAATTTTTAGGTGACTACCTTTTTGTTTGACAATTTTTAATTACCTGGTGATAAAAAAAATACTTCGATTCTCTGAGGTCATCTCAACGCATAAACGCAGATTTTTGTTTGGGCGTTTTGGTCACAACAAACAACGCTAGGTCCACCTCCAAATAAAGAAGCTATTTTGGGTGTTGTGTCCCGGTTGTGTGTGAGCAGTTTACTGAAAGATGTGTAATTATGTAAAAACCAATGTATCCGGATGCCATTTTTCCAATTTTTGCCTAACTTAGAAAATGTTTACTATGTTTTTTTCTCAACAGATTCTAATCTTACACATCTAGTTTGAAGAATCAAACTGGCTGACAGTCCTCAGCATTGAGCGAATTTATAGATATTCCTTAAAAAAAAACAACATTGCTGCCAAAATGCCATATTTAAAGCGAAATTTTTTACAGAAGGTTTGTGTTTTTTCTTAGTAAAGCAGATGAAAACAATATTTTATGGTATTAATTGGATGATAAAAGACCAGCTCGATTTTAAGATTTCAAGATGGCTGTTAAATATCAATATTGTGAACCCAAAAACAAAATGGCCGCCAAAATACCAACCACATTTTATGAAATATCACAACAGGTTTGTTTGGTCGTAGTATAACAGCTGGCAAATGTAAATCATGTTATGGATGCCAATTAACGGAACAAGCCATGTCTATGAATTATGTTTTTATTTTCCAGAATATATTTCAAGCTGGGCACCAATACAATCGCTGCCAGCTCAAAACATCACGTTGTAAATTTAACCCAATTTTTTTTTCTCAGAGATGTCTGAACAATCACCGTTTTGGTAAATGGCTGTTAAATATCAAGACAAAAGTAATAAGTGGGCCAAATAGCAAACTTTGCGAAATATTTTGGTTAAAAGTTTTTTTTTTTTCTCAGTATAATGCAGTTCTCGTGTTCTGGTCATGTAAATGTTGACGTATCAAGCATGCTCACACTTCTCAGAAGTCTTTCCTTGACCAGGCCTCCTTTTCCTTTGGTAGGAGTCCTTTTTTATGAAAAGCCTTTCCTGACGCAGGGTGTTCTTTTTTTGTGCCTCATTTCACGAAAAGTATACCCGGACCAGGCTTTTTTGGTATGAGTCTTGCTTATAAGCGCTGCTCTCCTACAAGGGTTTTTCTTTTGGTGTGAATTACCTTTCATGGGATCTTTTCCCTGACCAGTTTTTTTTGGTATACTATATAATCTATCTAGAGTATATCTATATATCTATATATCTATATAAATATATCTCTATATATAAATCTACAAATGGTATATTACGGGATACCGTTTAATAATCACTAGCTTATAATGAGCTCTATAGTTATTTAAATTAATTTTCATATCCCTTTTTCTCTATCTAGTGATTCCCCTTCATATTGGCATACATTAATATTCATACCTTTTTAGCGCAAAAACCGCACATTCCTAAAGGAAACGTTAGGGATTGACATTAAAGTGTCCTCCCTAACAACGTATTCATTATTACATAACAAAGATCATGTCTCCCTAATGTGCGATATAGGGAATAAAAATTGCTGTTAAATTAAAAAAAATATATTACTTCCTCATTTAGGGTCAATTACATTAACTTAAACTTAACTTGTCATTGATATGAGAATAATTATGATGTTTGGGCTTTATGCCTCTAAAAATCCCTAATGCCATTTTTGCCCCTTTGCCAAAATCAGGGCGGACCCCTGCCTTGTGTTACAGGGAACGTGCTCCCATAGAGATCTAACAACACAAATGCCGCTAACCACCCTCCCTTTTTTAGCCTCTTTTTTTAGTGGTAACCGTCAGGTTGCTTATCCATTTTAACTCTAGGGACTAAGGGGTATAGAACCAAGAAGTACAATCCCATCTAATAGTTGTATGTAATTTGAAGCAAATATGCATGTCCTGTGGATAATATCAGTGATATTAGCACCCGGGGGTCACTCCCACTTTGAAGGTAACTGTATCTTAAGTGTTTAGACCCCCCCCCCCATGTTTTCATCACACAGTCATTGTGTCCCCACACAGACTCGTAATTTTTTTTTTTTTTTTTAAAACTTTCACGCCCAGTTTTTTGGACAAACGACCCCTATTTTGATCAGTAGCAGGAATATGCCCAGGAAGGACATTCCAGATGAGATGTGGACAGTTGGAATAATGATCCTTATGGCTGACAAATTTACTTTGTGGTCTCAATTGCGAGTCATATATCGTAGACAAACCGCCAGAGATGAGGTCTATATACTCAGCCGTTTTAGGCAATCAGTTTTTGGTAAAAGTAGTTCATGAGTTCCCCTAATAAACATGGGGCGGAAGAGAGTAGTTGCTCAAACTGCTCTTCGGTGTTTCAGTGGGTAAATACAATTGAGCTTGATACTTTTCCTTCCCGGCAATCCAATTAATCTGCCTAAGCTCTAATCTGGAGATCTTGATATTGCTGAAAACATCGCATATTGTACGTAGTTACTGGCATTTGTAGCTTTTTAATATCTTTCCTAAAATTTCAGGTTTGTAGGATGGTACCATGTGTAACACAAGCTGGTTTATAATGTACGATATTAATAAGAATAATGTGTGGGTGTATGTCCATCTCTTTTGCGGGGCCGCATCCAAGATGCCGTTTCACCATGTAGCCGCCAACTGTTCCCAGTCCCCGTCATTAAGTTTGGGAATGTCAATGGTCATGCCGGATGTCTCTACAATCACATCAATGTAGTTAAAGGGGCGACAACTCCCTGTTTGGGCATGGTAAACCCCTCCATGCGCTAATTGATCAATCGAACGAGACAGTGACCGGGCAAATGTACGCGTCATTGGGGAACAGAAGATGAAATTGAAAGGATATTTCCATATATCTGTTGTTTGGTGTCATGTTTCAGCCATGATATAGTTGTAATCGCATAAAAGCCTGGTGTAGGCGCCATCCCATTTTATTCCGGGCTGTAACAACTTTCATTATGGTCCAGGTTCAGGTTCCATAATACCGGATACTCTCTACAGATGGCTCTAAAGAACTTCAGCTTGGTTGAATTGGAGATAGCAGATTATACCAAGTTGTAGTTTTATTCATGCATTCCAACTGTCCTTTGTGTGACAGGAAGTCTTTTTTCGTTCGGTCGGCAAATAGGTCCCCAGTTCCTTACAGTTTTACTTAATAGGCCCTTATCTCTTTGATTTGGTACCGTCTATCGTTGAATGATTTTCCTTCCTCTCTCAAGACTGTCATATTTTTTGGTCTTTTTCATTTAGATGCAGCTTCTAGCTGATGTTAGTAGATCTTGTGCCCACATATCATATCGGGCTTTTAGAGCTAGATAAGTTTTTATAAGTCAATGGCTGTGAAATGCTGTCCTTTGGTGACAATCTAGAGCGTCTTTAGGTATATCTAAGGTTTTTGTTATATTTTGGTAGCAAAAGTTAACATCGGACTATGTTGCCTCCTGCCTTCCATTTCTAGTTTGTGCCTACATTCATTCTAGCCTCTGTCAGTGGTGGTTGCCTTTGTTTTGTCCATAACACAGGCCTGTGAACTGATGGTGGCCTGCCGCATTTAGATCAAGACTTACTGATGTCGCTGTGGCGTACATACATACAGATCCTAGCAGCTGACGAATCAGGTGCATCCCCATATCTTCTTAGTATGGAAGGCAACTGGGTTGTCCTTCTCTTCTATCTCTTGGTAACAATATATACAAGTTTGAATTTCTACTTAAATTATTCTCTTAAGGTTAAACTGAAATTGGTGTTAATTGATGTATTTCATAGTTGTTTTTCACATTCAAATTTTAGATATTGCTTTGTATCTCGTTTAATAATGGTATAAATGCTCTTTTTTTTCTTTGTGAAACGCCTAGAGGCCAGTCTGCATTATTCGCTATATAAGTGTTTGTTATTACTATTATTCTTGCAATCTGCGTGCAACTCTAATGACAGTCCTCCTGCTTCGTACGTTTTGAGCACCTTTAACTGGGTCCCCTTGTTAAAAAACATGGTTTTAACATGGCCCCCTTGTGTGTTGCATTTATGAGTAAGACGCTATCTTTAATAGAACACTGAATTGAAAATAACAAGCCAAATATAACTTGAGACCTCCAGTCCTACTAGAAACTACTTTTTGTGTAGATCTTGGCATAACCGAACCATTTTTGTAGAACCAATAGATCATTTTTAAAAGTTGATAATTTTATATTTTTTTTATCCCTTCTGTTTGGCGGCCATTTTGTTTTTCGCTAATATCTCAAAACTGCGAAATGCTGATGGACTGTCAGCAGTTTGATTTTCACCTGAGATGGTCTAAAGCATTAAGAATCTGTTGAGAAAAACTATAGTAAACATTTCTAAGAGCAAAATCAGGAATGGCATCTGGACATAGGGCACATTTAACCAAACTTGTAATCTTGTTTCAGCCGTCACTAGAAAAAATCTTTTAAATTTACATGTTGATGCTTTGGACCCTTGGCAGCATTTATTGGTCGCCATCTTGAAACATAATTCTGTGAAAAATTATAAAAACTCATAGACATGGCTTGTTCGTTCCCTTGTTAAGTGCATCCATAACTGAATTACATATTTGTCAGGCTTATACTAAAAACAACGCGCAAAACAAACCTTGTTTGGTGAATTTCCACAATATGTTGGATTTGGCGGCCATTTTGTCTTTGGGTCACAATCTCGATATTTAAAAACAACCGCCATCTTGCATCTTTAGATATAGCTTGTATCTTTCTTCATCTCATTAAATTAAACCATAAAATATTGTTTACTCTGGCTTTACCTAAGAAAAACACAATCTTCTTGGTAAATTTCTCTAATATTGCATTTTGGGCGGCCATTTTGTTTTTTAACGATATCTAAAGTGCTCAATGCTGATGGACTGTCTGCAGTTGATTTCTTATAATGAACTGTCTAAGGAAGCCAAATCCACAAAAAAACTAACTATAGTAATATTTTTTTCTAAGTAAACTGCTGTCATCCGGACTAGAAAAGTTCCGAATAAACCCAAACATTATCTTTTTGTCGATATATTTTGTTTATACTGATAAAGTAAACATATTGCTCTTATATCCAATCCAACCCGGTTTGTTTCATACGGTTCAAGGTGGAAGACCCTGTTTTTTTTTTGTCTTCTGTGATATTCCCAAAAGCCGGTAATTTCCTCTTAATTTAATCGAGTTTGAAAAGAACCACTATACCGATATACCTGGACCTGTACAGTCATAGCGGTTAATACTTTCAATGCATGTATCAGGCCGGGGGGTCATGAAGGTCAACAATGGGTATTTGGTTTAAGGTTACCTTCCTTCGCGGCACGTGGCTCTGCTTGCCGGGGGTCGATATAGTCGGTATTGTAGTGGGACCCCCCCGGCATCCCCCGCCGGACTAAACGAAACCAACTTTTTTGGGGTTCGCTTAGATGGCCTAAAAGAGGTTCAGGCTTTTCCCAAAAATACAACCTGCCCGTTGTGGCGGATTACAGATGCGTCCAATTGCCGCTAAGTACGGAAATTCTCAGTAAATGCTGAACAAAAAAGAAATAATGTGGTTAAGAAATTAACTGCTATTTCAATCATGAGCTACATTTTGTGATCATAGGAATACTATCGCAGTTTGTATCACCTGTCAGTGCCTTTGCAATCCAAAATGGCCGCCCAAATGGCCGCCAAAATATTTTTTTCGTAAAATGATGTATTAACATCTTGGTTGTCACTAACTAATTTAACATCAGGTATGGTATATTTCTGACCATTGGAAAATGTGTGAGGTGTTTTGGATTATATAATACCAGAAATTTCAAAATGCGGGGCAATATGGCTTCCAATGGCAATATAAATAAGACCAAAATTCATTTTCTATATATAGAGCGACTTTATCATTTTTTGGACACAGTGTTTCTTATTGAGTCCACTCTGATTTGGGCACGATTGAAGTCTTTTCACATTCCATTGTTTCCCACACATACTCCATCAGCATACATAATCTTTATATGTTGTTTAACTAACAAAGAAGCTTTTGGTTTTACTTGCAGGTTCCTCTAGCTCTAACACTTACTAACTGGTGCGTGTGTTTCCCTTACAAGTTAATTATGCAGAGTAAGCGTTAAGACATCAGTCCTCCAAGCAGCAGATCTGCTCCAAAGAAGCAATACATGTGTGTTTATTCTAGCCATTGTCCTGGATCAAACACGGGTCCTTCACATCCTTTGCAGACACTGAACATCCTGAAAAGCCTAGCAAAACTTCATAACCTTATGGCTCTCGTAGGCAGAACCTTTACAATCTTCGCTATAGAATGACCGAAATTTGCCAGAAATCCCCCGCTGAAATCGGTGTCGGACAAGGGTACCACCGTGGTTGTTACCGAAAGGTGCACAATAACCTGACCGCTTTGGCACCCACATTCCGAGGAAGGCCCATCAACAACCACCAGCGTACACACGCAAGTCACCCGCGAAAGGTTTCATTTTCCAACCAGACAGAACTGCATCTTCTTCTGCAATAGTGCATAAAGAATCCCGTAACAGAGTCGGCTTCGCACCACGCAGCAACACACCTTCGATGCGGTGATGGTTTGGCACGGGTAGTGATAGCTGAGGAAAAACAACATGAATGGGCTCTTTTGGTGCGAATTACTGGGTATATGCTGTGTGCGCCTGTGAGCCAAATCCCACCCTAAATGCAGGAAACGTTACACTACAAATCACAGTACAGGAGAAGTAATGACCAAGAAAATGTGTCAAACCAAAATTGCGTAGAAGCAGCACCTGAAGCGCCTGTCAAAAGCATTGCCATGTATGTTGAGAACTGTCCTAATAAGCCACCATCATTAGTTTCAACTTTCGCTCCCTTCGTCTATTTACATTGCTGGATGCTGAGTAACACATTAATCGCGATCCTACTTCCGTGGGTACAAGCTGAAAGAACGGGTGGAAAAGCATCCTATCCCTATTAGGCCCTAAACTGGTTTTCACCAAGGGGCAAGCAAGAAGGAAGCTTTTTTTTCCTTTTTAACCTAATCTCTTCACTCAAGCATATCCAACTTCTGAAGCAGTTTTGCACAAGCTTCCAACTTGCATCTCCAGGATACCATCAAGGACTTCGCTCTACTTCTTCGAAGTCTTATTTTCAGAGAGCGTTTGCGGAAACCAAAGATCTGCATGGCCAATTCAAGCAAATGATTGCAAGTAACAGATGGTGTAATACCGCCTCCTTACAACGCTTTTGGAGTTTAGTTATTCTGGTGGCCAGCCCACAGCTCCTTCTAGTCGAGTTGAACGGATTGTCTTCTCCATCGGGCAGGATCTATGCAGAACCGTCAACCAATGGTGAGTGGAAACTTCCAACACATTCTCCTCTGCATGACCTAGACCTTGTCAGAAGCAAAACATTGCTTACAATCCTGAACAGACGGGCCATTGCGAAAACTATAGCTTTGCTGGAGTTGGAGACAGCTGTACAATAGCCGTGGACCAGACATCATCGCTGCTCACCATGAACATCGTAAAGTCCCGGAGAACAGGAATGAACAATCGCTTAGGGCATGTACTGGGGATTTATTTGCTGCTTGCTTTGGCGCATAATGTCCAAATGTAGTACACTTTCAGTCCTTCTTAGTAGTGCAGCCTCATTGTCTTGCGTTGGCGATTGTTGGGTGTTATACAGCTTCATGTCTGGTCCTCTCCTCTTTAGCAGTGCAAGTGGTAAAGAGCAGGGAAATCCAACTGAGGGTCGTTCTTTCAATCTGGGGAGTGAAGAAGGGCTGGGGGTTGAACAAAACCTTTGTTGGCTTTGTGGCCTCTTTGGAGATTATACCCGCATCGTATTTACAGCAGAATTTCCCCATGAAGTCCAGTCCGGAGCTTTTTAAAATTATCCCCCTCGGAGTGGAACAAAATGTTCTCCGGGGACTTTACGATGTTCCCTCAGGTGGCAGCGATGTCGTGGTCCACGGCTATTGCTACGCTTGTCTCCAACTCCTAGACAGCTATAGTTTTCGCAATGGCCCAGTCTGTTCAGGATTGAAGCAAAAGCAACTGTTTGCTTCTGAACCAGATTCTAAAGTTCATGCAGAGGAGAAGATGTTTTGGAAGTTTCCCACTCCCTCATTGGTGACGGATCTGCTAATCCCATGCCCGATGAGGAAGACAATCCGTTTCAACTCGACTAGAAGGAGCTGTGGGCTGGCCAGACATCCTAAACTCAAAAAGCGTTGTAAGGTATGCGGTATTACACCATCTGTTACTTGCAAATCATTTGCTTGAATGGCCATGGCAGATCTTTGGTTCCGCAAACACTCTCTAATAAGACTTCGAAGCAGAGAACGACGCCCTTGATGTATCCTATTGTATGCAAGTTTGGAACGCTTGTGCAACTGCTTCAGAAGTGGATATGCTTAGCTGAAGATTAGTTAAAAAGGAAACACTTCCTTCTTGCGCACGCCCATTGGTGAAAACCAGTTTAGGGCCTAAGGTAGGATGCTTTTTTTTTCCACCGTCTTTCAAGCTTTGTACACCCAACGGAATTTAGGGGATTCGCGAATTATTTGTTACTCAGTGTCAGCAAGTGTACATCAGACTACTTTAGAAATTGTTACCTATCTTGATATGTTCCTTATGACAGTTTCCTCAACATACATGGCAATGGTTTGAAGGCCTCTTTCAGTGCCTGCTTCTAACGCATTTTGGTTTGACACATTTCTTGGTCATATACTTCTCCAACTCTTTATTTTGTAGTGTAACGTTTCCTGCATTTAGGGTGGTATTTGGCCTCACAGGCGAACAGATCATACCCACAATTAATTTCGCCAAAAAGCCATTCAGGGTGTTGTTTTCTTCCTCTCTATGTCCATAACCCGTTTTTGCCAACCCTCAGCGCTCCGAAGGTTGTTGTTGCCTGCGTGTGCGAAGCCCTCCCTCTGTTACGTGGATTCATTTCTGCACTATTGCAGAAGATGCAGTCCTTGTTAAAAATGAACCTTTCCGCGTTGCCTTGCTTGCTGTACGCTGGTGGCTTTTGATGGGCCTTCCTCTGAATGTGGTGCCAAGCTGTCAAGGTTTTTTGTGAACCTTTTGGTAACAACCACGGTGGTACCCTTGTCCGACACCGATTCAGCGGGGATTCTTCGGCAAATTCGGTCATTCATCGCGAGATGTTACGGTTCTGCCAGATACGAGATCCCTAATGTTATGAAGTTTTGCTAGGCTTTCTTCAGGATTGTTTTCAGGTCTGCAGGCTTGTGAGGACCCTGTTTGATACCAGGACATGGGTCACACACATTCTTGCTGGTCTTTGGAGCGATCTGCGTGCTTGGGGGACTGAATGTCTTTCCACTTACTCTGGCATAATTACTTGCTCAGGAAACCCACCACCAGTTAGTAAGTTAGAGCTAGAGGAACCTGCAAGTAAAAACAAATCTTCTTGGTTAGTTAACACATATAAAGATATTGTATGCTTGATGGATGTGTGGAACAATTGCATGTGTCAAAGACGGTCAATCGTTCCCACATCAGGGACTCAATAAAACCTGTGTACAAATTGCATAAAGTCGCTTTATATTAAAGAACATTGAATTTTGGGGTCTTATTTATATTTGCCATTTGGAAGCATATTGCCCGCCATTTTGAATTCTGGATTATATAGTCACACACCCTCACACATTTCCCCTATGGTCATAAATATACATCCCATGATTAAAATTACGTTTAGTGACAACAAGGATGTTAATACAATCATTTTACGAAAAAATATTTTTTGGGGGCCATTTTGGCGGCCATTTTGGATGCAAAGCACTGAAGTGATATAAAATTGGCCAGATTTATTCCTTATGATCACAAACATGCAGGTCACTGATTGAACTACGTTTAAAAAGGCCTTTATTTTATGTTTTAATCCATCATTTTTACAGTTATCATTTCCTTCATTATGCGTCCCTTTTTGACGCCATCTTGTTTACTTCCGTCCACACGGCCAGGTTTATTTTTGGGACATCCTAACCGCTTTTAGACCATCTAAGGACACAAAAAGTTGGTTCGTTTAGAGTCCTTGGGGGGTGCCCGGGGGGTCCCACTACATCCCGACTAATAAACGACTATTGTTATTGCTCGATAATTGACGAACTGTCAATCACTAACAGGGGCGGGGCGGATATCAGAATCGCTGAAGATAACGTGACTTACTCGGAGCCTCAAATGTGGGTGATTTCAAACGGAATCAGGTTCTGCGAAACTCTCGGAGTGCCCCCCCCCCCCAACCTACGGACTTTATAAACCGAGTCTTTGACAAAAGGACTAATGCACCCAGGTGTTCTTTAAAGTCAGATCATTTAGAAAAGCTATGTGCTATAAATGGCCGGGATTTCTTCCAGATATGTGGCAAAACAAAGATGTCTCATGTAGGTGATTCCCAATTAATCATCGCTGGTTGAAAATTGCGTTAATACTGATGATGCGTTAAAAGCTATTTTTCTGAGCATTTATGAGGCCGAAAAGAGCATTAGTTTGGATAATAATAAAATATTCAGGTATGATCCTAAAAGGTGACATTTTGCGATTACTGGGACTTATGGAATGCTTTGTATGTAATACTGCTGGAATTGTGGTTTGTCATCAAGGGACCTATATAACCTTGTCGTCTTCACCTGCTGCACAAAGTGATCTTCAGGACTGGTTCGAAAAAGGATCCTAATTTCTGAGGAAGATTCACATGGATTATATATTGTTGAAAGTTGTCATGTTTGAGTCTTCGCTGGGACTCATGCATCAACGTTGAACTGCAACGCTTCTTTTTTTATTCTGAACATTAGTGGCCACATTAGAGTGGACATTAATGAGTATTTGTAATTAAGAACGCCATACTTGTATTAATTCTGATTACTATTGTAATTGTGTTCTGGACATTCCGATATCTTGAACCAGTCAATTTGACCAAATTATAACAAAACAGTGTTATTAAATGAATTTAATTTTTCGCACAAGGCTCCTTTGCTTGTGTTTGTGTATAAGGTCTTGTGCACTCCCGTTTGTGTATAGGGGGATCCACATGCCCCCCCCCCCTCTGAAAACCACTTTGGCTGTGGAATATTTTAACAAAACTCTGGGCACTGATGGGGGGTACATCAACACGACCACATAACAGGGAAAAAATGAAAATCGGTTGTACTGATTCAAAATGCAACGCGCACCCAATTCGCCCGCCAAAAAAATGAAAACCACTTTCCTGAAGGACTTTCTCCATAAAATTTGGCTCATTTATAGGAGAACATAAATACATTTACAGTGCTGAAATGGAAATGTTAACAAAGTTACTCAAGTACGATTTAAGGGGCAAAACAAATTGTGATAATTAGCATAATAACGCCATGGCCAATGTGATTTTTTTTTTCCACCAAAATATGTGCAAATGATATTTAGGCAATTACAAAAATTTTGGGCAAAATTAATTGATCGTTAAAAAATGGCGCACGAAAAACAAAATGTTGGGTCCACATGTCCCCCCCCCAACCCCATACACTTAAACGTTAAAGGGTATTTCTGACCTTGGGGTCCACGAGACGCCGTAACGCAAAACATTTGTAATTGTATTGAATTGGTTCCCCCTCCACGAACCGATGGAAAGAAATTTGGGTGTACATGGAAAATTTAAAATATCAGTGTGTCGGCAAATGGACAGGTTTGCAAGCAACACCCCACCCCTCCCTCACTGAAAATGGTCTGACGGTATTGACGTTTTTACTGTTATTTTGAAATACCTTTTGGGGGGATTCTCTATTTAGTTATGTTTTCATATGTCACATGTATGACTCCCCTGGGCCTTTCGTATTTATTTTCTAATTTCTGTTGGATTCTATTCTACATAATCAAAATATTGATGTCAATGATGTAAATTAATATAGTATTATAGAAAACCCACAAAAACACTATTATCATGTTTGTAGCATTTATGATTAGTCAATGGGATTGAATAACAGTATTGATTTATTATGTAAATGTTATCAAGGATTGCAATTCTAGCACACCAATCCCCGCTGGTGTCGTGGTAGCTGACCTCATGATACAGTGGTATGGGGTTCGAATCTCACTCCTGTTTCATCAAAACAAAAATGTCTTGTTAACATGCTCAATGACACAAAATATGCCTTCAATGATTTTAAAACCTACAAATTACCGTATATCTATAACGCCTTAGATTAGGAAGCTGTTAAATTCTAAAATATAATGAAAATTGTTTCTTTATTCCGTGAGCTAAGAATTACAAGGTTCTAACTGACATTTTGGGTTTTTGTGGAACAATAATATTTCTGAAATTGACATTTGCTGAGCTTTAAAGTGATATATAATTGTTAATGTTTAAAAAAAATGGTTTAAAGGCACAATTTCTGAAGAAAAAGTCTTTTGTTTTATATTGTTCTTTTGTGTGAACTTAACACGTCCATATCTCAAAATGACCACAATGTCAGTTAAAAACCTTGTAATTCTCAACTCACGATTTTTTAAAGTAAATGGTTCTCCAGTTTTTACTCAATTTTGGACACACCTTATTATAAATATCACAACTGTCCTGTAGGTGCCAAATATTTGTTTTGTATTGCTAAGATACCGCCACTTTGTCAAGGGCAAATTCTCGAGACTTTTGTAAATCTGCGGGTAAGCAATAAAAAAGTATCGTATTGTGTGATTGCATGTATTATTACATTTTAAAAACCTGAACGAATGGTACAATCAGAAAAAAATATAATCGTGGTTATTGTATAGTGGGGTATGGTTCGGAAAATAGAAAAAATCGAGAAGTAGAACGCGTTTGAAAGTGATACCAATTTAAAATGACAAAGTGTTCCTAAAATTTCGATTTTATTTGTAGTAATTCGAAATATTGTAGAAATTGTAGTAGAATTTGCAAACGTTAAAGATATATCCCTATACATAAAAGTCATAAAATGCATAACATATGGCTCCAAAGACTATACACCATAAATTTCAAATTTTATTTGTCGAGATCGAATGTTATGGCATTTTGGCTATGGGGCAATGTAATACCATGGACGATAACATTTGTACACATTTTAATCTTTTTTTGTTTGAAGCGCATTTCATTCCTGTTAATTTTAAGCCCATTTGAAAAGATGAGCGTTAGCGAAATTAACACTTAAGTAGGCAGTTCAGTTACCTATTATGTAATCGGTGACCGATCTACTGCACTGAACGTGTGTGTGAGTGGTGCGTAGAGAACAAACACATTCTACAGAAATCATCAATTTAATTCAAATCCCAATGTCATTCCCACTCAAATATGTTGTTGCAGCATATCTTCCCTCTAACATTCTAAACGGAATCGAAAAATAAGATGTAGGTTGGTAGCTATCGCGTGAGATACCTCGATAAGTCATCTCACAAAATGAGCAAGTTTTCGAGGACCTTTCAACGCCCCATTGGAAACGCATGGTAAACATAGACCACGCCGCTTGGCACCACTTTTGATGAGTTTAGCATTTAAGTTGACTAACGGTGACTGACGAAATGTGTAAATCGGAGCGTTGTGACTGGTTACAGGCCTTCAGAGTGTGAGTTTTTGGAAAGTTCTGATGACAAGCTACAGCTGAGTGTTTGTTGATTGTGAATCAGATGTGTGGTTGCTGAGATATGGATTTTTGAAAAATTCGCGATTTTTTTTCTCCACAACGAAAATATTTCCAGAAAATCAACAAGATATGCTAGATTACATATTGATCAAAGAATTTATGTATTTTTTTACAAAGCAATTTGATCACTAACCAGCTTGCACACCAAACTTGATGCTTGAAATGGCAACACTATTACGGCATGTGGCGCTCACGTGGCGGCGCTGTACTTTAATGACAGTTGTGATGTAAAGATCGCAAAATATATAGTTTGTATCTCAGTGAAATATGAAATTCATAGGGGTGTAAGGCTAGCGATTTCAAACCCAGAGGCATTCGGTAACATGGAAAAATAGGTCTTTTGGTGAGAGACAGCCAAATTGCCCACAAATAGGTGTTATTTGGACAAAAAATATGCTAAATTATCAAAAAAAGTCGTAATTTTCAAAAAGTAGGGTTATTTTTGGTGTCAATTTTCAAAATTCTCCACAAAATAGGGGCCTTTGGGTGAGAGTGGCAAACCTTTAAAAATATGGCATCTTTGGGGGACAATGAGGCTGAAATGGGGGTCTAAACAGCCTTATATACATTTTGCGCATTTTGATAAAAATATGTAAATTAGGTCATGAAATAAATTTTCAACTCATTATGTACAAAGTTGTGTTTGTACAGGTAGGAAGAAGAACGCATGAATATTACAGATTGATAGCTTGTAAACTTCCTACAAAATGCAAAATTTAATAAAAAATCTCAAATATGCTCATCTTTTGTAACAATATGCAAATTAGGCCTATGTAACATTTCATACAACTCACTCTCTTCATAGTTGTGTTGGTAAAGGTTTGAAGGGGAAAAAATAAAAAAAATCAGACTGATAGCCTGTAAACTTCTCACAAAATACAAGAAAATAACAAAACTCTTAAATTTTGCACATTTTTGGTTAAAATATGTTAAGAGCATTAATTAGGCTCATTTGGTTCATAGTTATGTTTGTTTATATAGAAAAATAGAAAAATTCCTGAAATTTTCAGATTGTTTGGATTGTGATTTAAAAAAATGCAAATTTTGCTCATTTTTGGTAAAAATATGCTAATTAGGGTAAAGTAAGGCTATCGAATAGACTCTGTTGCTGCAAAATTCTGCATATGAGTGTATTAAGAGAAAATCCTGCAAGTTGCAAATGATAGTGTGTAAGTTTTTCCTTAAAGTACATCTATATTAAGAAATGGTTATTTTCCTTTTCATTGAAAAACACAAAATCTAAACAATTTTCCTAAAAAATTATTCAAATTTGTTGGTAAATGGAGAGATAAATACTTGTAATGTTATGTAATCTGTAGGTACATATATCAGGAACATAACCTAAAAAAATCAAGTGTATACCTTTTATCGTTTAGATTCTGTACATATATTTGTGTTAAAAGAGGACACTATCATGGTGCCATGGCAAAATAAAGAAAATAAAAGACTTGACCTTTGACACTTGGTCTCCAAATGACTGTTATGTACGAGTACAAAAATTTGATTAAGATTGCAACTAAATGTCCGATTTCAAAAATTCCAAGTGTTCTGAGTTGCTGAAGAGTCTCTCTTTCACATACAATACATTTTAAACCCACGGATGCAGACACTTATTTTCACCTGAACTGCCTAACTTAAGTGACCAATGGGTTTCACTCCCGTTAGTGCCCATATACCACATGTGAAGGGTCATAAGACAACCCCAAATCAGCAATAACAAATGAAATTTGTTATTTGGGCTGCAAATTTGGGGGAAAACATTGTTTTCAAAAGACTCGAAAATTAGGCAAAAGACGGAAAATTTAAATGAGCCTTGCGCTTACATCAAACTTTTTGAAAACTTTTTTTATGTTGATATCTGTTCTAGAAGACCCAAATTATATATATTTAAAACAAAACTTGCAGTTTTAGGGAATCCTGTATCTTTTTACGGGTGTTGCAAAATATACGTCATTTTCAATTGGCAAAGCTAAAACCGCATACATGTTATGATTTCTTTTATGCTTTTAAAAGTATATATCCAATTTTTTTGGCCGATATTTGACATTTTTTTTAATTGACCATTTTTGGCGGCCATATTGGCGGCCATCTTAGATATCTTAAGAGCACTCACTTTTTTTCACTGTTAACATCTGAAATGTGTTAAAAGACCCCAAAAGGCATCCAAATAACTTTGGTTTGGTTAAGTACTGGGGGGGGGGGACGGGAAATCCCCCCCCCCCTTACATGCCCAGCTATGATTTCTGCATTCCTTGACAACTAAAAAATTACACTTCTCACTTGCGGAAAATTGTCCTTTTCCTTTTTTTAATTTAAAGGCCAGTATTTACAACATGTCAGTTAGAAACTGTAATACTAAGGTGCGAGATAGATAGATCAAAGCAAAGGCCGAAACTTTACACGGACTATTTCAGTTATGTTATATAAGTTTTACAATCCAAGTAAATGAAATCGCATCTCCAGTTTCATTTGGTTATCTGCGGTATTTGCCCCATGGTGAGTTGAATTATAATTGAGTAATTTGAGTAAATTGTGAAACAGTGTGGCTTTTGTACGGGCAGACCGCGTCCAATTATCACATAAACTTGTCCACCAGGAGAAAAAAACTAATAAAATTGAAAATGTAATCTTAGGGCTGTTGTCTCTGGTTACACAACGGCATGTAGATAAGTTGCTAAAACAATACACTAACACAAAGCTACATTTAGTTTAGACTAAGGAAATCGGTCCTTCAACATGACCCTGAGTACCAAAGATAATTAGTTTAATGACCGGTGAACAAACGCTTTATTCAATTTAAGTACTAATTTATTGCCTTTATACATGCCATCTCAAAAGGTTTTGTTGTTTCTTTTCTAATTGTAATGCAGCGATGAACTTGATCTTGGCATCTCTTCAGTACTTAAAATGATAGTGTTAATGTTTATGGTAAATGATAAAAGACAAATTGGATCATTGGATAGGTATATTTTGGCAGCAATTGAGAATAAGGTACGGTGCAAGTGAACTCTCTAAGCATTTCGAGGAGCTAATGTAAACTAAGGACTTTATCAATATTGCAGTTATTGTCATTAATAATGCCAGTTGTCATAGTGTAAACGGTGAAAGGAACCTTATACCGGGATCATTTCGGGTAATCATATAAAGGGTCATTTCGTGGGAGAACGTGGCCTTGCGGTTAGGGTGTTTGCCTGTGGCGCAACCAACTGTGCACTAAAGATCCCCCTTAAATTAAGTTCTCCTGGGGCAAGCGGCATTATTTCAGTTCAATGCATAGTCCAATAAGTATGTTTTAATTTGCTTTTTATCCCATCTCTCTAAGATAAAATCGTTTCTGAGAAATCCTTGCTACAATATGTTGCACCTATGACTCAAGTTTAGTTGAAATCCTTCGAAGTATGGGGATATTACAGGCAAATGTTAACTCTTTTTTCACAACAGCCAATAACATCATCAACAGATGCAGACAGCATTATCAACATACAACAACAACAACAACATACACTGTTGCTCCTAAAGTTGGAATAAAATATAATTGGGTGGGATAGTTCACACGACATGCATTATACAAGGTGTGATGTCGCAATAGCACGTCGTGCCTCGCTTTGTGGGTGTTTTGAGGAACTCTTTGGCGGTGTATCGCAATGGAGTAGCGGGCCGGCGGCAAACTAGACTCCTTTATAAATATGGTTGAGTGTCCGGTAAAAGTTTGTTCGTGGCTGTTTGGAAAACGGTGGACACTATCAAATTGATATCACTTTAACATTATACTGAGTGGTGGAATAGCTTTATTGAACTCCCTAACCAAGGAAAAAACATTTATTTTACATCAAAATGCATCTCCTAGGCTATAGGAATAAGCGAATAATGTGTCTTTAATGAGATGTGCTCAAAGTGATTTATGTAAACTGCCATGGACTCTGACAGTTTTGAAAATTATAATTTTAGAAGGGTGGGCCTTAGTGCAGGTCTATGACGATGCGAAACTTAATTCAATGCACGCGAGGATCAAGTAAATGATACAACCCGAGAAAGTAACTTGAAAATAATGAAGATAACTCGGGAAAACTGGCGAGCACAAAAATTAAATAAAAACGAAAAGTGCAAGGTCTCGCAACCGGGGTGGCGGGAGATATAGTCCTCCGGGCTCACAGTCCGGGAACAATAGTGAACAAAAGGGCAATCGATTCAGTGACTCTTCACGCAACATATTATAGTTCACGCTTTATTCCGTTGTCTGTTTCTTTTTTCCTGTCTATGGAGCCCGGACTATGATACATGCCGGACAATGATTACTCTCACACCGGCATCTCGATATCCAGGCCGTGAGAATCCCACGGGACCACGCGCGAGGAATTGTTGTGGAAACCAGAGAAACGAGCGCTACTGGTATTTCAGTTTTATTTCAGAAGACAAAGAAACAATTTCAAGCGGCCGTAATAGTAGTTGAAGGGGGGCATATGGATGCATGATTCTCAGCATAATCTATGACGATTGCGAAATTCAGTCAATGCCGCGAGGATCAATGGTAAATGATACAACCCGAGAAAGAACTTGATAATATTAAATTATATACGATATATATTAACTAATTTGAAAAATGTTTATTGTTTGTTTAGAGTGGTGATGAGTAGGACAAGAGTGGGGTCTTGATTGGTCCGAGGAGATTGAGGGGGGTGTGCATCAGGTTCTGTACGTTCATATTCATCTGCGGTGTTGGAATAGTTTTTAATGGAACTCCTTAAAAGGAAACATTATTTAACAAAAAATCATTCTCCCTAGGCTATTATAATAAGAGATAAACTCAGTTAGAAAAAGAAATACTTTCACTGGAATTAGAGGAACAGCCATAATGTTTTGTGACCAGTCCCTGAGGCTGGCTCAGCTCCGGATGTGGTGGAAGCAGCCTTATGTTAGCCATTCAGGCATGGCAGTATGGTATTGGCTTCTTTTGTTCATGTCTATGTTATGCATCTCCTGCCTGCTCTTCTTTACATATTACATCCATGGGCTATGCCGCTCAGTATCAGAAGACCATCAACAAAAGCAGACTACTCCATGTGATAGGATGAGTAATGGCTTCTGTTGTAGTAAGTCTTCTCAGGCTGAGGGTGGATTGAGCGTTATCTTCACAGTAATACTCAGGTCCGACTGGTAAGTCGGCAGTACTAAAGGAGGAGACTCTGATTAAGTGTTTTATTCTGTTGTGCTGCATATGGTATGCTCCCGTAGACCTGGTATAATGCTGAGGCATCTTATAATGACTCGTTTCAGTTGAAAGTTACAAAATTTGTGATACTATTAGTGTAATCTTTAACCCCATTGGAAGGGTGATTGTTGTCCGATTTATGTGAGTTAGTATCCAAGTATGCCTCTAAAAGCAAAGTCCAAGTCAAGAAGAGGGCAAGTCGGTGGTGGGAGAGGTCAAGGTCGTGGCCGTGGACGAGTAGGGTAAACAACAAGGCCCAGGTGAATCAACCCAACCAATCTTCGGTTGCAGGAGTCTGCAGCGTCTGTGGCCGTTCGGATGGGGCAAACGCCAGCCAAGCCTTGATGCTGCTGCTGTGCCGCCAGTGGGACCGCTAGCTGGAATTGAAGTACCGAACAACCCGTAGGTGCTGCTGCTGGTCACCTCACGGAGGTCTTTGTTGTAGTAAGTCCCCCTTCGTAGGGCTGTTAGACAATATGCACTAGTAGCTTTGCTAGTTCAGCACATGTTATCGACTGCACCTTGCGCTTCAGTGCATAGTTCGGCTCCAGGTTCAAAATATGGCGCGCGTTTTTAAATAGTGCCAGACTCAAGTCCAAGTGCTTACAAGATCAATTTCATTGTCAACTTATACATCCAGTTCAGTTCCGCCGGTAACAGGTATTGTGTCAAGGTGCAGTTGCCTCAGCCCCTTTGAGTTTGTTGCAAGGATCCAAAATGGTGGTGTGGCTGGTGGTGGAAATTTGCAGGTTCAGTCTGAGCAGCATCGGGCCTGAATATAGCAGCTTGGAGCCACTGGGGAATTGTACCTCTGGATCGTTAGGAGAAAATTGGAGGAGGGAATATGTTGAGCTAAGCTCGCTTCTTTTGGTCGTGATGAGCCGCAAAAGGCCTGATGGTGCCATGTCTTTGTAGAAGAAGGTTGGTAGGCAACTTGCTTGAAACCCATGAAGAATAAGGCACGGCACATTTTTGATTGTTGATAGGTGGAACAGCGCTTTCTTTGTCTATGTGTCGATTTATTTGGAACGTCATCCAAAAAGGGCTATTGAGCTGATTAAGTATGCTGGACCTTTTTGGAGTGCGACTTTGCTGCTCGGTTTGGAGGTCAGGGATTGTTGCACTATGATAAAGAGGTTCGTTTAAATCAAGGTCTTAATCCATCCGATTGTGGGCAAGTTATGATCCAGGCTTGTTTCTTGCTAAATTGGCAATGCCAGCCTATGGCCAGCAGCAGCCTTTTGTGGACGATATTCATCGAAAGTGGCATCAACAAATTCTCAGTCATCCTCCCGGGCGCAGAGAATTTGCTTTGATTTCCACCAAAGAGCGGCAGTTGCCACGTGGCGCGGTGTTAGGTTTGCACACAAGTGCTCCAATTGTTTCCGGCCAGGGATGGGGCAGCAAGGTGCAAAGTTAATGATAAAGCAAATGCAAACCAATCAAGGCCAGGGTAGAGGATGGTTGCCGACCCAAGGGGGGCCTGTTGTTGGCACCAGTTCCAGAAGCAAAAATGATTTACCATACTTTGTCATAGCTCCACACTGTAAAGCATGTTTTGTTGCAATGGTTACAGGATTATCATAACGTGAGAGATAGGGAGATTTTGGCTGCTGGTTTTTCAGAGGGGTTTCGGTTGGGGTAAGGCAGTCGTTGTCTAGGGAGTCCGAGTAGTTTACGGTCGGCATGCGAATGTTGATGCAACATGGGCAAAATTGAATAAGGAGATATCACTGGGTCGGATTTGTGGGGGCCTTTTGACAGTCGTCCATTGGCAACTCTGCGGGGTTCTCATGGTTGATACCGAAGCAGCTAGAAAGGTGAATGGCGTCTTATAGCTCTCTTTCTTTTCCAATTGGTTCTTCTATTAAATGATGGCATCCCAGCGAGGTATGTTCGGTCAATGATTGTCTTTGCTTACAGAGGGTTTGGATAGTTCGCAAAGAGGGTCCAGGTGCATTGTTAGCAAAGAGTGATATCAAGTCAGCATTCAGACTTCCTTTTTGCCAATTTACCCTGGGATTTTGACCTTTTGGATTTAAGCTTCAGGAAGTATTTCATTGATAAATGTTCTGCTCTTGAGATGGAGCATCTATCAGTTGTAATTTTGAGGCTTTCTCTACCTGTTTGGAGTCATAGAATTAAATCCATCACTGGTGTTGAATCAATGTGCCACTATCTTGATGATTATTGTTTTGGTAGCAAACGAATTGTGTGCTGGTTTGTTGAGAGCTTTTCAGGACATGTGTTAAGAGTTAGGGGTGCCTCTTGCACCAGAAAAGACTGAGGGCCCTAGCAAAGTCATGTCGTTTTGGGGCTTAGTACTGGATGCTGAGAAACAGCAGGTACAGGCCAGCAGAAAAAGTAGTGCACTCTTGGAACGTTTGTATAAAGCTGAAAGATGCAGAGAAAAAAGTATTCAGTAAGGAAATAATTCTTTCTGGGGTCGCTAAATTTTGTTTGTCGGGCAGTTTCGCCAGGACGAGATTTGCTACGTAGGCTAATTGATATTACGTAGGTGGTTCAGACAAGCAGCCATGGATTAGAATTGGGCTGGAGCAAAACAGGACAGTGGTATTGATCCAGTTTTTACATAGTTCAATGGTGGGGCCTGGAACGAGGTTTTTGTTTTAGAATATCAAGTGGGTGTATTAATGCATTTTGGAGCTTTAACCGATTGCTCTGCTGTTGGTTATGCTGCTATTTTCAGGGACATTGGACTCAGGAGTGCTGGCCAGATATGGTTATTCGAGATAATATTTGTCCATAGCATGGTTGGAACCCTATCCACTGGTTGTTGCCTTAGAGCTTTGGGGCCATCAATGCAAATAAAAGCGTGTAAAATTCTGGTCCGACAATCAGTCTGTAATGGCTATAATAACTAAGCAAAAATAAGTGTACACGTTATATGGTGTTAGTCAGGAAATTTGTTGCTTAGCAATGTGTCATAATATTTTGTTTAAAGCTAGCTACATTGAGGGTGTTAATAATGAGATAGCCGATGCCCTTCCGTTTCAAATATAACAGCGTTTCCGTCGGCTGGCCCCCGAGGCAGATGTGGTGATGACACCCCCAAATCCATGGCTTATTAGATGTACTGCAGAGGACGCAGCGTTGATGGTTGGGAGTAAGTAGCGGAGAGAATGTCCAACATACCCGACAGGATGGGATAGATTCAATCAATTTTGCGTAGATTCTTGGCTTTTTCACTTTTTATTTCCATACTGCGATCCATACTGGGTAGCTTCATGGCTTTTTTATATTGGAGGGGTAGGCGAAGCAGAGCAACAAGTCCAATTATTTGACGCAGTCGGGGTCAAGCCAAGCTGGTGCGGTTGGAGGGTGCAAAACTAACTCTGTATTGTGCAGTTAATGTTAGATGGGGTCGCCGGGCTGTAAAGGGGGCCCCATGACCTTCGGCTACCAATTACCATCGAGCTTTTGTTGAAGGTTAGTGGTAGCTTTGAGTATTTTGTGGTTCCGTTTTTGAAGGTTATGTTCAAAGTGTTTGTCACCATGTTTTTGGGTTCCTAGAATAGCGGTGGGTGGCGGCAACCCCCAAGGCAAAATTGCAAAGTAGTAACATTGTTGAAACGGTCAGATATTTCGTCGGGAAATCGAGTGTAGAGGTCATATCATCCCTTTTCGGGCGGTCAAAAATAATCAATTTGGGGAGGAAGCACAATCTGTATGCATCCTCACCCTAAACAAATTTTTATTGCCCAGTCCTGCATTGAAAAATGATTTATCCAAGCAGGGCCATCGGTGGTTTATTTCCATTTGATTTGTCAACCGGTGACTAATACATTAACACATGTCCTGAACGGGTTAGTTGAGGTTGTGATTTCCCTGACCGCCATCTTTTCAAATCGCATTCCTTCCGTATAGGAGCAGCAACAACTGCTCGTCAAATGGGTTTCTCAGATTTCTGAAATTAAGAGATGGTAGATGGAAGTCTGATATTTTTTCATATTAATACATCCGGTTGCCATCTCTACTCAATCATTGATGTAATTACTTCTATTTTTTTGTATGTTGCTGCTGTTCCCCATGCAGAGCATATGCAAGCAAGCTGGGAGTGTTGGGAGTCACAATCTTATTGGGAAGTTTTGTGTGAGGTTCTGTATAGGCAGAGGGGAGGTGCAGATGGGACAGAGGCTTATCCCTGCAGGTCATTGGGGGGAAGACGATGGTGAAAGTTGGCTAATGCAGTTCCATGGTGCAAAGTTAATTTGCACGCCAAACAGGTTGCCAGATCTAATTGTTTCCATTTGGGGTGTACATGATCTGTTGAAAAACCAGCATGACTTTGCACTATTTGGGCAGGAGCCTCCTGATTTTTGTTATGAGACAACTTACACCATACAATGATTTTATTTGGTCCTTCATTATTCCACGGCAGTTTTACAGGGGGTTCGGGCTCAAAGAAGGATGAGTAAGAAATGAAAGAAGTCAATCGTAATGCGAGGAACTTGTCTGGAGGGCAGTGGAAAGTCGTTGCCTATTGGACATTGTCCAGGGAATGATGATCTTTTTCGCAGTGTGAGTGCTTGTATCACTGAGCCCCTTTGGTTTGGATGTCTTCATCAACATGCTCAGAGGCGCCCTTGAGTTTTTTGTTTGTTTCCGCGGCCAAATCCTTCCCACCGCCTTTCATCCTGCCAATAGAAAAATGTTAAAGGCTGCGTGGTTGCGTGCTTGGGCCAAAGTTTCTCTTTGTTTGGGAGGTTTTATTTTGATTACAATTTGACAGTAAAGGAATTACAGGTCACAAAAGATATTTATGTTATAGCATAGTGAGTCATGGTTATACGTACATGGATGGTGCATGGTGCAACAAGAGTTTCGTGCTTGGTTGCACATTGATCGTCCAACTGATCGATAATGCCCCCAGGAACAGTTGGGGGGCTGTACCAACGTGATGAGGTGCTGGGTCGGCGTTATCTTGAATTATAGTGTCAGGCAGGCTCCACTTAGGCTTGAAATTCAACTATACTGTTTTTGGGGGTAGGGGACAGGGGGGAGTTTTATTCGTAAATAATAATTATTTTGCCAAGGATGAGCAATGAGGTAATAACAGGAGCCCCGGAATGTGGGCATAAGCTGGTATTAAGTAATGAGTATGGTGTAGCTAAAGGAACAATGTGGTGACTCTGCCTACCAGATTCTGCAGTAGGTGGATTGCCATTGAGGGGGTCCTTGGCAAAACAATGTTTTTTAAGGCATATTTTCATGAATGGTTATAAAAATGCTGAGGTTGCATTGCTGGGTATGAATTTCCTGAGGTATACATTGGGAGGTATTACATGCGTATGAGGTTTACATATGCAGAGGTATGCTAGGGTAGCAATGCTTGCGGTGTACATTTTATACAGAATATTCAAATATGAGGGAGTGAGTGACAATGAGGAATGTCACCAGAATATGTGGGTGGACACAAATCCTTCATTGAGAGGGTAACTAGCAGGGGGTTATAAATGTTAATGGTACTGGTCTTCATTATAGCAGGGGATTCAGGTACTAACATATAATGGGAGGTTTTATTTGATTACAATTTGACAGTAAGGAATTACAGGTCACAATAGATATTCATGTTATAGCATAGTGAGTCCATATGGATTATACGGTACATGGATGGTGCAGTGCAACCAAGAGTCTTCGTGCTTGGTTGCAAATTGATCGTCCAACATGATCGTATAATGCCCCAGTAACAGTGCCGGGGGCTTTGTACCAACAGTGATGAGGTGCCGGGTCTGCGTATATCTTGATGTATGGTGTATTGCCACTACTTTATGAAGGAAAAACAATGTATCTCAGGTTCTAACAGGGAAATAAATTCTGACGACTAGTGCACAGAATGCGTAGGATGGATTCCTTGCAGTTGCAGGTCCCACTCTAATGTTTTCTTTAATGAGATTCCGCTCAAAGTGATTTATGTAAATTGTAATGACTATGATGTTTTGAAAAGTGTTTATTGTTTTTGTTTAGAGTGGTGATGTATGGCACGCTCCAGTAAAAATCATTGGCGAGTTTTCCGCGCATGTCGGTGTCACGCGCGTTGTATCGAGTTTTCCTCGCCATTATGTTTCGAGTGTGCAGCGTTTTATGTCGAGTTTTCAGCGCTATATGTCCAGTTGCCCTTTACTCGAGTTTTGCCTCTTATCTGGTTGAGTTGGACTCAATCAGGTCCCAGTTTCAAATTCTCGACATGATTTTTCTCAACAAAAAGGGAAAACTCGGACATGAGTTTTGGTGTATGTGTAAAGAAAAATCATGTCGAGTTTGCTCATGTAGAAAAAAATAATAATGTCGAGTTTTGCTTCATGTTGATGAAATAATAGTCGAGTTTGCTCATGTTGAGAAAAAAATCATGTCCAGTTTGCACATGTTGAAAAAAATCATGTTAAGTTTTAAAACTCGGCATGATTATTCTGGACATGAGTTATTCTGGACACATTGATTTATGAAACTCGGCCCATAGAGTTCAAACTGATAGCAGAGCTGTAAACTCGACATATACGGGGTAGTGGTAAAACCGATATTAAGGCATGAAACTCGCCATGATTTGATACGTGAGCGTGCCATAGTGGGGTCTGATTTGTCCCGAGAGGTTGAGGTGGGGTCTGTACTGATTGATGTGGTTATTACAAGCGAGTGCAAAAAGAAGCTTTGATGGGCGAGATGCTGTATGTGATGACCTTGGATTTAATTGTGAGACAATTTGAGGAGGGAGAAGTTTTAGAAATGGAAAAGAAGAAGGCATTTGAGAGTAAGGGTCTGAAGGTTAAATCTGGAAGAAAACAAAAGTTATGGTGAGCGGGGTGGAGGGCGAGCGGTTAGTAGACCCACGCCACCCCTTTCCTTTTCGCCATCGCATATGTGGGAGAAGTCTAAGAGAAGTAAAAGCAAATTCAGTGTGTTTGTAGAAATGATGATAAATACATGGGGAGAGTTGCCCCAGTTGGCAAGAGATGTTGTGTGTGGAGGAGGATGCGAGAAAAGAGCTAAGAGATGGTGAAAAAGGTGGAAAAGTTGTGTGATTGAGGTGGGAATCGGTGAACAAGTTCACGTACCTGGGAGGCAGGATTCTTGGTGGTGGTGGATGCGTGGCGGCTATTACAGCTTAAATTACTGCATGTGTGGGTAAAGTTTAGAGAATGCAGAGAGTTGCTACACGGGAAAAGTTGTGTGAGAGCGACGATTCTGTATGGGAGTGAGACATGGCGTCTGAGCGAAATGAGATAGGGATTTTTTAAAGAGAGAGGGCCAATGTGAGAGCGATCTGTGGTGTGAAGTTGATGGATGCACACGATGGGATTTTTGGCCTCTCCAAAGCCTTCGATACTGTTGATCAAGCATTTTCGGGCTAAACTACATTATTACGGTGTTAGAAGAAGTGCCTTCGAGTGGTTCAATAGTTACCTTATAATAGAGATGTGTGTGTATTACCGGTCGTAATTCATCCTACTGTAATGTTAAATGTGGTGTGCCACATGCCCTGTTTTAAGCCCATTGCTTTTCATCTTACTATAAATATATGCTAAAACTGAAACTAAATTGTCAAAAATCGCCACTGAACTACTTCTCACGATTTAACATATGTATTGGGTGTCCTGTAATATCTAGAGTCTCCCAGTCTCCCACACCAAATTTTTGGTGTTGCGATACGTACCTGGTTGACCCATACTTCAAACATTGTCAACGTGTTATCAAAATATTCTCTCTCGTCTTAAACAAATGCTTCCTTTGAAAACATTATTTCGTTTATATTATACACTGGTCCCTCCCACCACTTATCTTATTGCAATTTGGTTTGGGCAGATCCAAACATACAAACCTTAATAAAGTTCACATAAAACCCAAAGACTCAGAGGGATTTGTTCCAATGCACACTGGCTTGAGCACAAGCATACTTTATTTCTTCAAAAGTTGAATACATGATTTTCATAAGTTGTACGTTGGTTTATTTAGGTATAAGTCACATCTAACAATTTGCCTGGGCATTTTTCCAAGACTATTCACTGGCAATAGTTCCATTCACAACTACGCCCACCGTATTCTGTAGTTTATAGTCCTTACAATTTTGCGAATGGACGTAGATAAGGTCCTTTGCTCTGGAATGGAATGGAATACATGACCGTATCAAAGGTCAACTTGTTCATGCGTTCAAAAGGAAATACAAGTTAAATCTGTTGTCTACCAATGATTCCTTCTGTATTCAATATTTTGTATCGATAAATCTTGATTATCATTTAAAAACTTAATGTTTATCTCTGCCATCTGCTCACACTATGGCACATGTCGTGCCTGTCTACTGTCAGTCAGCACTTATGTTGTCTTGTCCTGGTATTGATCGTCTTTCCTCGTAGTGTAAGCATTATAGATATTTCATTGTAACTTTGGGTGACCTTATTTTGGAGAAGTGCTTCCTCTGGTCTCCTCCATATTATGGTATTCCTGTACCTTAGGTTTTCTGGTAACATAAACTAAATGAAAAATGAAAAATGAGATAGGAAGAAGAACGATGAACTTGAAGACTGATTACGGGGGACAAAACCGAAGTAAGCTTTACTTTTATTACTATACTTATTGGACCCCTTACCCAGAAAACATACATTTCAACATCAAATTGTCTTTATAGGTGCAAAAGTAGGGCTTTCGCTTTCAAGATGCAATCCATTTGGAAAAAATAAATGGTGGTCTATGCAAATTGCCATCACTTTTATTTTGCATGTATTTTCATGAACTACACAACGCAATGGTTGCTTTTAGCTATGGGCGCAAATATATTATTTAAGCTCGGATTGGTAGAAATCAAAGGCCCTTTAACTACATAAACATTGCAAAAATGTCTCATTTTCAGCCAAATTTGCAAAAATTTAAATAAAATCCATTAAATCCAAACGGCATCCACACACCGCAAAACGAGGTTGGGATCCCTTCAACCATTTCCCAGTGTATATAACATAGACTGGCGCGATTTTGTGTACGTTAATATTCATATCTCCCTCTACATTATATTTCATTAGGACACCTAATTAACCCTACTGAGGGTTCCTTTATCCAACGTTAATTTACGTCGTGTTTCTGGTTAGTCTTACTTCAGGCAAAACGGTATTAATATTCCAATATTTTTGTTTCTGAATTCTAGCATTCAAGAACGGCTTTTCTTATCAAGGATTTTATGTTTTTAAATAGAACATCATTTTTAATGCACAATTTGCAGCACTAAACGGTAGGCACGAGCTTAATAGTATTGTAAAATAAAGATCATGTGCCCATTTTTAAAAAAACATTTTAAAATATTAAATATGTCAAGCCATATGGTCCTTTATAACTGGGATCCAACCCCACTTAACAGCGGGATGAATATTCAAGTGAAATGCGACACGATTTCGCTTCGCGTTAAATTAACCTCGTCAACCAAGGGTTTGGTACTACGTCACGACCAGGGGGGGGGGTGGGTCCCCTGCTTTTTCGTATAATTAAGAGACAAACTCATCTTGTTGGTATCAGTGTGTAGCTACATATGTCCTTTCTTTAAATCAAGTACAAAATATCCAAGTTTTTAACAAACATGACGTAATAACTGAGAGCTTTTTTTAAGCAAATTTCTAAGCAAATCGCCAAATCGAGGGTTTTCCGACCGTTTTGCAATTTATGCAGCAAAAATTGGTATTAAGATTAAATTGGCAAGAAGGTGCCCAAAGTAAGCCTACACATGTTATACTATAAAATAATAGAAAAAAAATACAAATCTTGGCTACAGTAGATCATACTTTACAAAAGTACCCTTTTTTGGCATTTTCCACAGTAATAAGTATAGGAAGGTGGCAACCACCCCCCCCCCCCCACCATCTTCCGATTTTGACGGGACGTCCGGACCCCATGAAGGGGTACCTCCAATTTTTTTCGCTAAGATGACCGCAAAGGATGAACTTACAATCCTGTATTCGTTTGCGTTTGTGCGACAGGGGATAATCAGTTAGGGGGGGTGGTAACACCCCTCTCCCTTGGTTGGGACGAGGGTTATTAAAGGCAAACATGTTGAAAGAGAAAAAATTTTGTAGGAAGTCCCCGCTCGCGTGAGGTCTGAATTATTCGTGGGGGTGACAGTATTTGGAATTTAGTGAAGAGGTCATATTGGCGGTTTGGGTAAAAAAGAATTACATAAAAAAAACATTAATATAAAAGAATAGTATAAACCACCGACTTTATAGATAATTAAAATATGGTAAAATGATTGCAATAAAAATATGTACATACCATGGGGA
>JAMKCH010004966.1:0-36448 GCA_023653785.1 Ophioderma brevispina | reverse complement strand
CATGTTAATAATCGAATTTTCTTGAGAGTTATTCTAATATTACAACTGAGGCAAATACCCGATTTGTTTATTCTTCAGGTACAGCGCCGCCATTGATAGTAGAAGTTGAAGAGCAACGCAATGGCAACAGAAACACTCCATTTTATCGAGACCCGCGAATATTTGGCCCAGCCCTTGGTTTTATTACTCTCATGGTTATCCTGCTGTTTCTGGGACTCTTTCTTTATAGTAGCAGGAAAGAAAGAACTGTGGTTTTGAAAAAGTCTATCGGCCTCGCGAATGGACAAGTAATTGAGAATAATAATTTTCCATCAAGGTAAGGGAATTGATTGATTGTTAATGTTGGGAATTGTTAATGTAACAACGTCAATCCCCACTGAAAGCGTGTAAAAAGTACAAGCTAAGTTTCAGTCATTGCCTTATTTAGTTTACAGATATTCTGGTCTATCTAGAAATGAAAGTACAACACCATAATCATCTTTATATTGAGAAATTAAAAAAAAAATGTTATATCATTTCGTCAGCCACCACAGACCATTACCAACAATTGGTGGAACTAGTATGGAGAGAGAACCTTTCCTACGAGCTATCAACCAGCCACGTCTTAATAACGCAAATGGCGCCGCACCAGGACACATGCCTTGGATGTTTAATCAAAATGAAGCGGGTAAGAGTGACACGTGATTGTTGGTGTTAGTAGGTCTCATTGATAACGTTACATAACCACTGAATCTAATAATCGCCATAATGTAGTCCGATTTTTTTCTAGTTCTCGGCGAGTTAGGAGCTCTTGGGAGCTCTACAATGACTCCCCAACAATTTTTCCTTGTTATACAGGAATCCAAATTCACAGGTGACCAGCAAAATATGCACTCCCAGACTATAAGCATTATTTACCTAAGCCGTGAATTACACGTGTTGATGATGAAGCTCTATACTATTGCTGGAGAACAATTTGTTCAAACGAGGACGCTTTAACATGATAATTCATAATTTGCCAGCCTAAAACTGTCCCACTGACTACCGTTCTCATAATTAGACATAAGTAGAGGTAGTAAGCGTTACGGGTAGGCGCTGTGAATGACCAGGAGAAAATTATGGTAGATTTAATGATATTCCATCGAGCAAATCAAATGAAATTAAGAGAGCCACTCGACTATTCAAATGATTACAAAAGGCACATCACAACTTATATATGTATTTAAATAAAATGACATTCGAAGGTTTATTTACTCTAGATAACTGTAGTTGTTTATTCGTAACTTTTTACCGGTCAAAGGTGTAAAGTTCAGCATGTCAAATGCTAGGGGCCTACTCATTATCGCCAATAATGGGAATGTTCTATAAAAGTGCCCTTTCCAAAATCATTTTATCAAGATAGAGTACCGTACGAGATGTAAGTAATAACTATCATAGCTGAATTCCATTTCATTATTCCAGAAATTGATCTGCTTACTGGAAAAAAAAAAAAAAAAAAAAAATCAAATGAAATTAAGAGAGCCACTCGAATATTCAAATGATTACAAAAGGCACATCACAACATAAAAATATGTATTTAATAAAAAGGACATTCAAAGGTTTGTTTACTCTAGATAACTGTAGTTGTTTATTCGTAACTTTTTACCGGTCAAAGGTGTAAAGTTCAGCATGTCAAATGCTAGGGGCCTACTCATTATCGCCAATAATGGGAATGTTCTATAAAAGTGCCCTTTCCAAAATCCTTTTATCAAGATAGAGTACCGTACGAGATGTAAGTAATAACTATCATAGCTGAATTCCATTTCATTATTCCAGAAATTGATCTGCTTACTGGTGCTATAGGGGGCGCTCCATATTCGACAGTACACGACGCCCTCGAACCCGAGCCCGCGCCGACGGGCGTGAGCACATTCCGATCAGGGACCGATGTAGAGGGCGCAATAGGTGGAATGGAGACTGTCAGAGCCTGGACAGGGAAGGCTTAGACTTTTAGATCTACCATCCAAACCTTCCTCCCCCCCCGCCACCCTCCCCCCCCCCCCACCTCCAAGAGTGAAAACAACGCCAATGGTTAAATCAATCATAGTTTAAATGTCCATGGCATCATTAGATCACATCTCCCTAGAACCCCAATTTTGCACCAGTCCTACCAAAGTGGCAAATTTTTTTGTCTGAAGAAAGTTACCCTTTTTTTCATTTACCCTAGAGTAATTTAGAGTAACAAACCGCGGAGGTAACGTTTTGTCTTACCAGAATTTACCGAAAAAAAAATAATATGCTAATAATAATTCCGACTGAAAAAAAAAAAAAAATCCCCCGTGTCCTAGTTTCTTTTCATGAACTTTCTGCTGGAAAGTGAGGACGTCCTTTGCTTAAAAATAACACTACGATTTCGGCATAGACACAAGGGACACGGGGGATATTAGAAGTGGATATACATCGAAGGGACTACCGCACATTTGATGCATTGTGTCTTAGTTTTTTAATGTGCACACTATTTAAACATGTTTATATTTCCTACTACACTGTCGTGTCCAATTAACTTAAATGTCCCAGTTTTGTATTATGACTTTTGACTCTGAAACTCTGAAGCACATCAGCTCGAGCATAATAATACTGTGGCCCATCGCCCACATACTTGTTATCATGTGCTTTATTTTGATTCGCCCACCCACCTTACTCATCTTTGAGGTTATAACCCACGTGGAATTCCCTATTCAATATCATTTATCTCGTCTGCTAACGAGAAGTAGTGACGTCACCTAGTCAAATAGTGTTTGGGGGCAATTCCCCTCCATTTCTTTTTTTAAGATCGATGGAGTAACCATGACTACGCATGCTTGGAAGATTACCGAATTGCCCCACGGATGCGGCCACCGTACCAGTCGACCACCAAATGAATGTCCTATTTTTACTTGGCAGCCTCTTCCCCGCATAAATTCAAATCACGGCCACAAGTAATGGCACTGGGAGTACCGTTCTCATAATTAGACATAAGTTAGAGGTAGAAGCGTTAGGGTGAGGCGCTGTGATGACCCGCCGAGGATGGAAAATTATGGTAGATTTAATGATATTATTCATCGAGCCAAATCAAAATTGAAATGAAGAGAGCCCATTTTCTCGACTATTCAAATGATTACAAAAGGCAACATCACAAAGTACAAATGTTTTAAAATAAAAGGACATTCGAAGGTTTATTTACTCTAGATAACTGTAGTTGTTTATTCGTAAACTTTTACCGGTCAAAGGTGTAATTTAGTTCAGCAGTCAAATGCTGAGGGGCCCACTCATTATCGCCCAATAATGGGAATGTTCTATAAAAGTGCCCTTTCCAAAATCCTTTTATCAAGATAGGAGTAGTACCGTACGCGATGGTAAGTAATACACTATCAAGATGAATTCCATTTCATTATTCCAGAAATTGATCTGCGTACTGGTGCTATAGGGGGCGCTCCATATTCGACAGTACACATGCCCTCGAACCCGAGCCAGCCGCCGACGGGCGTGAGCACATTACGCAGGGACCGATGTAGAGGGCGCAATAGGTGGAATGGAGACTGTCAGAGCTGGACAGGGAAGGCGTAGACTTTTGATCTACCACCTCCAGAGAGTGAATGAAAAACAACGCCAATGGTAAATCAATATAGTTTAAATGTTCCTGGCATCATTAGATCACTATCTCCCTAGAACCCCATTTTGCACCAGTCTACCAGAAGTTGGAAAATTTTTTGTCTGAAGAAAGTTACCCTTTCTTTCATTACCCTGGAGAGTATCTTAGAGTAAAAACGCGGAGGTTGGTACGTTTGCTTACCAGATTTTACCGAAAAAAAATATATGCTACTATAATTCGATTATCACCAGTGTCTAGTTTTCATGAAATTTCTGCTGAAAGGCGGGACGTCTGGCTTAAAATAACACTACGAATTCGGGCATAGACACAGACACGGGTGATATTAGGAATGTGGATAGACATCGAAGGGGAACAACTACAGCAACATTTGATGTGTGTATTAGTTAATGTGCACTATTTACATGTTATATTTTCAATACAATGTCTGTCCAATAACTTAAATGTCCAGTTTTATTACTGACTTTGAATCTGAAACTCTGAAGCATCATCAGCTCGGCATAATAAAGACTGTGCCCATCGCACATACTTTGTATCATGCTGCTTTATTTGATTCGCCCACAAAACCTTACTCATACTTTGAGGTTATAAACCAACGTGGTTATTCCCTATGTTCAATATCAATTATCTCGTCTGCTAACGAGTAGTGACGTCACTAGTCAAATAAGTGTTGAATTCTCATTTCTCTTTTTAAGATTCGATGGAGATTAGTAACCATGACTACGCATGCTTGGAAGATTACCGAGTGCCACCACGGGATGCGCCAACCATAACCAGTTCGACCCAATAATGTTATGTTACTGGCAGCTCTTCCCGCATTAAATTCAATCACTGCCACAAGGTAGGATTGGGGTGTATATTCTTTTATTATATATCTCTACGTTGGGTACATTATAATAAAGAATTAACATAGAACCATGGAAAACCATGCATGACCTTTCACTGACCAGTGGGCGGCAATGGTGGTGAGGACACAAAAGAGAAGTACTATTTAAATACAAAATCAATTATAAATTTATAATTTATGGTCAAGAAGTATAGAAAAAAGGGTCAAATGGGGGGAGGTGTGAGTATGAGAGGTTAAAGGACATATAAGGGTATTTGAAATAATTGTTGAAAATGCTTAAACTGCTTATACTTGCACAGAAATGGCAAAGATTACCAAAAGTTGTTCATAATGATGGGGAGGGGTTATATGAGAATTTCGGGGATAATCCTTTTTCGGTGTCAAAGTCATCTAGATCATTTAGTTCATTGTGTTCAAAATGCTTTAAATATTTGTTTTGTTCTTTGCACATATTATGGCAAGGTATTTACCAAAGTTGTCCCTATACTAATCCTTGAGGAGTGGGTCATATGAGGGCGGGAAGGTCAGCTAGATTTTATTTAAGGTAATTGTGTACAAATACATGAAATCCTACAGCTTGAAAATAAAGAAATTAATGGGATATTCACAAAACTTATAATCAATCAGGAGCGTGTAACAAGAGGTCAGAATACACAATTTTCCAGATTCGAGATAGCATCGTGAATAATGCGTATCACAAAAATAACATCACGACCCTGCGTAAAATGGCTCTCCTTTTGTCGTTTCACCAACCGCAATCCTCGGCACCCGCCTTAATGTTGTCCTCTTTTCTAATTTTACCACTTCAAAGCTAAAAAACAACAACTGGTCAAGCTAGCAATGATTAGATTTGTTTGCCAAAACCAATTTGATTGTTGGGAAAAAAAAAAAAAAACTCACTACTTTGATCTTTCGTCTTTCGTCGGAAGACTTCTTCAGAACTGGTCATCTGATCCACTTTACCGGGATTTGATTTCCGGTTAGACCTTGTTGTAAAAAGTGAATTATATACGTTGTTGATTTAAGGTAGGTTTACCACCGAAAAGACATGTAGCTACATCCCTCCGATGAATAGAGCCGTTTCTTAGAGCTGACAATAGTAGGTGTATACTACGAAATGCTAATCCCTCCACAATCAAACATTAGCAATATGAACGATCGCCATTAACACGCTTAAGAAAAATTAATCGATCCTCATTATGGGCGCTGATAAAGCGGAGATCATAAGTTGGACTCGATAAGAAGATATGAAGAGAAATATATCATGCTATTACAAAATGGATGAATTTTTCATTGATAGATCAAAGCTATATATGAAAAAGTCTTTCGCTCCGCACCCACTGCAAATGATGTGCAACAATAACACAACGAATTCGATTGGTCTTAGGAATCAAAATTTGTCGCTTATGAGAGGAGGAGCACGGACCCGGGTCAAACATCATCGTTTACCCCTCAATAAAGAAAAAGGTTTGTCACAGTTGCGTAGTTAGTATGGACCTCCATATCAATGCTAGGTAGGTAGACTCTCAAATTGTTGGTGTCACTTTTTCTATAGGGCCAATTTCAGGTTACACAGGGTGGTCAAACTTTAAAAACTGCTCCAATCATGTTGAAAAGATACGCCATGATTGTCCGTCTAGTCACACGGATTACAAAATGTATAGTTTGTACTATCGTATGACCATGGTTTGGGAGTATAGGGTTAAAAATGGTAAATGGTAAAAAAGTATATTCTATTTTACAGGGGTCAAAAGCAGAAGTTGCTCCAATTTGGTAATAAAAAATGGAAGAGAAAAAAGTTGTTCATCTACCTTAATGTGTCAAAATAGGAATTAGTTTAACATTATGCCCAATCATGTTATGACGACAAAATAGGTCATAGGGCAACAGAAGTCAATGGGTTGACCTTCTTTTGACCCCATAATTTCAGTAAGTAAACATTTAACATAATAAAAACTATACCATTTTGTGGAGTCACTCTACCTCAGGGCAAGAACTTGGTAATGTTGACCCCTGTATAAATTGAGAGTGACCTTTTTTACCATTTAGTTATTTTTTTCACCTTTATTATTGCCATGAAAAAACCAATACACAAGAATATACATTAATTTACCCTATACATTAATTTACCCTATACTACATTTTTTTTACCCTATAACTCCAAAAAAACCAATGGTCGTAGGTGGGTACAAATATACATTTTTGGAATCCTATGATTAGATGGACACTATGGCATATGTTTAAAACGTGATTGGGGATTTCAAAGTTGACCCTGTGTCAACTGAAAATTGGCCCTATTTGAAGAAAGTGAACCACAATGAGAGAGTTACTAACTACCTTAGCATTTAGGTAGCGGGGGTACAATACAACTACCAAAGGTGAACCTTTTCTACGTAGTGGGAGAGGTAAACGGAATCCTTAAATAAGGCCCCTATGGTATTCTGCTCCTGCTCTATTACCGAGGCCCTTGTGTCAGTGAATCAACCGTGTGTCGGGTAATGACGATGTCGATGATGATTTTATTAATTTCAGTATGGAAGAGTCCAGCCTGAAACACAGTGTTACAGAGGAAGAACTTGCACATGCGTACGAAAACGCCTGCAAAAGAGAGGTGGGCGACTCCTCGTCGTGTAGCCATGCTTGCACGTTCTATCACTCATTCTTGGTTCGGACGACAGTATCGAAGCCAACAGCGACATTGACGCTGGAAACGGCCGGTTTACAGCGTCGCCGCCCATGCCCACTGTTCAAGAAAGTGGCGATCATTTAATGGCAGATATAAGGCACTCAAACATTCCCAAAACAAGGTACGGACTACAAAATCAACAATGGACAAAAGGTGAACAATTAGATTAAAGAGTTAGTCAAATCGGTTATCATGAAGATAGTGAAAGATAGTAGAAGACAAGCCTGTAGATCCGGATCAAATCTGGAGACAAAGATTGAAGGCGTCCCGGGGGTTCCCTGTCGATGGTCGAGGTTTTGACTTGGGCTTGCGCTTCAAGGTTCCGGCATTTTGGGGAAGGGGAAAAACAAAGTTAAAAAACGGGGTAAAAATGAAACTGTCGCAATTGAATTAATATGCATGTAATTACACGCCTTATCATACGGAATCTAAAACATGTATAGTTTGTTATAGATCCGACTTCAAAATGAGGACGCTATGGCAAAAAATGTCAAAGGTCAATGCATTTCAGTCATGTCAATTGTTAATTAAACAGATTGAAGATGGAGTCTAATTATCTGTTTTCGTGCATGACAAATTCAATTTTAAATTTTTAATAGTCTAAGTGTAGGGTCTTGACCTTGTCTTGGCCATTTTGCATTTCAAGGTCAAGATTCTACAAGTTGCAAAATTGAATTTGTCATGCCCGAAAACATATAATTAGACACTTACAGCTTTAAAATCGGTTTTAATATTAACACATTTGACCTTGACTGAACACACTTAAAATACGGGGTCAATTATGCACCTACTATAAATAAAATGAACCCCATTTGAGCTAAAAGCAAACAATTTAAGGGTTAAACTATAACCACGAAAGAGTCATTTTACCTGAAATTAGTCGGTGCATGAATTGACCCCGTTTTTTTTCGTGTGAAAGTGCATCGCCTTTGGATTTTGGCCATAGCGTCCGCAGTTGAAGTCGGATCTATACAATTATACATTTTTAGATTCCGTATGATAAGGCGATTACTTTGAATGCAGATTAATTCATTGCGACAGTTCTCAATTTTTTAACCCACTGTGTTAAATTTGTTTTTCCCCTTCCCCAAAATGCCGGAACATTGAAGCGGCAAGCCTAAGTCATAAACCTCAACATCGGATCAGGGAACCCCAAAACGCCTTCAAATCTTTGACTCCAGAGTTTGGTCACGGATCTACGGCTGTCTTCTACGAGGATACCAATTATAGTTTTACACTTTAGTCACTTAGGATGTGGCAAACCCGTGCGTTTTGTTTGTTTGTTTTAAATTTTTAAGTGTTGTTTTGTTATTTTAATCAAGCGCACAAGTTCTATAATTGAATGCAGTCATTTATCACGAACGGCTTTATGAATGATGCAAATACTTGAAAATTCAACTTAACTATCAAGTCAGATACATTTTAGGCTATTAAACTGCATTAAATGTAATCTTATCGAGAATGCAAATATTTGTTCATTTAATAGTCTTGAACTTTTCTGCTTTTCATCTTGAACTTGCTTCCATTTTAAAAATCAATTTTTTATATACAAAGAGGGGCCGGCCACTAACACTGGTTTGCTTTCGCATGATGTTTACGGAACGCGAGCATAATAAGAACATGTCTATGGAAGTTATTTAAAGTCTTTTAATTTGTAAAGTCTTTTTCTCTTACACTGGGCCTTTGCGATTTTGCTCGATTTTCAATTTATTTTTGCTTGACATAATTCATCTAGGTGCTCGGCCGAGACTACCTACCGTAAACGCAACACGGAGGCCTTTCCCATTCACGCATACTATACACAGCCAACACCGACGGAAATTACAACATCACGGTAGAACGAAGAACGAGAATTAATGGTTGGTCATACAAATGTATCGTCCACCGACTAATGCTTCCGCTTTACAGCCTACACGACGGGCGCAAGGAAGGATATATTGGGCCAAACCATTGGTTAGGCGTCACGGGGCCCCAAGCGAAGACTGAGATCGTAAGTGTCAAACCGCATTTTGTGTAGAGATCTGTTCTACTATTGGTTCCCATTCGATACAAGAGGGTGTATTGAGTCAATTCCACCATGCACCAGTTTTTGGAAATTTCACCTTAAAAGGGGCATGTTGATCCCACCAAAACATATTCTTAACCATAAAAACCATGACTTTAGATCGCTTCACCAAAGTGTTAGTACTAGGGGATTTTTAGCATGATTTGATGGTTTGTGTCCTCAAGCTTCTTGTACACTTTTGTCCTTAAGTACTGACATGAGGTTTGTATGGTACAGTGTATAGGCAAATTGCAATTGCACAATGGGTTGCTCAGAAACACCCTCTGCCTTCGATACAACGACGGATTCTCCACTTTAATTATTAGATTAGGCCTGTTTCAAATCTTTTGAGCCTCAATTAATCCTCTAATCAGATTGTAATCTATGCTGTAGTCCGATTAACGTAACAAAAATGAAATCGATCCTGTATCAGTTTATCAAGCCAATTCCTAAATCTTTTTTTTTTTGTGTTTTAGTTTTGAGCACAGAAACAGAACCGCAGAAAGCGAAAGTGATGACGCTGACACGTATGACGAGACTTACACACACCACCAGCACCAATGCCCGATCACAAGTTAATAATGTCTTTGACCGTATAATAGAGCATTACAAATTCTGTTATACAGATAGTGATGACCGGTATAAACTATGATCATGGAAATGGCTCGAGTTTGCTAGGGAATGAAAATACTCTGCATATCTACTTGAATGATATCACAAACCTATCTAACACACTCAAACTTTATCTTATTTACAGATGACACAACGTCGTCCTCTTAGACTCACACTTAAATTCACTTTTTTTGAAACATAAACCATGAACTACTCACAAAAATCACTGACTGGTTCGGGCTAACAAACTGTCTCTTAACATAAGTCCCAACATACAATCTATTCTCTACTCATAATACAATTTACACTATGGGGTCACCATGATAACTTGCCCATTTCACAAGTTCATATAGTTTCTGGGTGTGATATCAACATTGATGATAAACTCACATGACCTGCACTCAACTCCATCATTACCAGACCCTCAACACCAACCAGGTACGCATAATTTTCATGCATATAGACACATACCCAAATACAAAAAAAACAACTGACCAGGCTGACCAATACATCTTTTCACTGCCCAACAACCACAAAGGAAAGATCACATCCTGTACCATGGTGGGTCCCAACCTGGACTATCTCAGCAAAAATCACAAATCCCAGAAAAACGCTTCAAGATTACGGCCTCAAGCGTTTGTACATTGAAACATAAAAACGATATAACCTTGACTCACATACACCTTCCATCCGATCTTCCTTTCCTGATCCTTGCTTCTCGCATAATTCTCCTTTCACACTTCTTTCTCTTCATTCCCTCATCCCCGTTTCTCTCATTCCCTCTCCCCGCCCCTCCCCTTCTCTCTCTCCCCTCTTTTTCACTCCCCATTGCTCTCCATCTCTTCCTTTCCCTCTTCTTTCTCATAGCGCACACCTCTTTCAATCTTCATTTTCTTTTCAACTTTTATGTATCGTCTGTATAGTTTGTTGTTGTTTGCGTTTTGCCACGCGTGGTTCCATGGAAAAGAGCAGGACTCGACTAGACCGTTAACTCGAACGTTCGAACCTGCCATGGACAACGATGCTTTGTGGCTTGTGCAAATACTTAGTCTCAATTCCACTCAGCGACCCAAGCGACAACGAGATGAAGCGAAATGTTTGTGACGATTCTCTGATGGCAGCGTAATAATAATTGGACCCAATCGTTCTTTGAGCACCCTTTTCAGGCTGGGATACGTGCACATAGGGCACTTATTGTTATAGTCTGATTTTTTATTCCTGTCAGTAACGCATATGGTCGATGGTACGAATTTAATTGGAGGGGATGTGTTGAGACCAAAAACTAAAAGGCCGTATTAAAAGCTGAAATGCTAAACTTGGTCAACAGAGTAAGATGCTTTAAACTATTGAGACATGAACCTTTTATATCGAATTTATAAAGGCTTAATACAGATCAATTGAACAGATGTCGTAAAGTTTGAGACACGCTATCGTCTTGATTCCTTGTTTGCGGTGTCAATCAAAGAAGGGATAAAGTTTCATGAACATCAAGGAGGGTGAAGGACGTAGGATTAGGCACACGTAGATATTGTGTTGTTATGACTGACAAAAACTCTAAATAACTTATATAGATAAATGATTGGACAATTGATTAATTCCTGCGAACAGAGGGGGGCGAATAAATGTAAAACATATCAGATTTTTTAATATTCCTTATGAAGTAAAATAACTTTGGTTAGTACTAATTACTTATTATCTCATGACTTAGAGTTTGTTCAAGTTTAGTGTTTGGAATTTATGCAGTGCATATGCTATAACATTTGCTCGGAGAAAGCGGACATTTTTTTAAGTATGGCCTTAATCTGATCCGGTATCGTGAGCATCGAAATTCTATTGTATTGATTGGTAAAGATACAACCTCTCAGAACAATGGAATCGTCGACACGCCCCGAAAACTTGTAATGAACTGACAGGAATTAAAAAAAATACGACTATAGTATAGTATAGGTCCATAAGCCTGCCATCATATATTTTTCGTTCGTGCACCCATCTGGTGATTAATTTCTCATATATAACCCTTAAGGGGATGTCCCCTGAATAGGATTAGGTATGTTTCCTACACGTTAGCGTGTCCTGCTATTTCAAAAGGCTGCCATTGTTTTATGTAAAACCGTCCATTTAAATTTCATTACAGATACAAAATTTTTCACGACTACACGACACCAAGTTTTTAACAGCCTGAAGGAGGCTAAACATTAGGCGTCCAAGATGGCCCCCGAAGAGGCATATTTTGCTAAATAACTTAAAATGACAAATTTGCCAATAAGACCCTGGGTGATATTTTGGCATTATATTTTACGCACAAGAATTTTGGCATTTATATTTTACGCACAGGCTTGGTTTTTAAGATGGCGGTGATTATATTCGCTCTATAAAACGTAAATCAGGAAGATAAACAGCCCTACCCATCTTTTCGACCGTTATTAACCAACACTTCTAATAATGACCCTATAATCATTTCCAAGCTGTAAAAATATTAAGTGGGTATTGACTGTCCTAGAAGTGCCATTACTATCGCTGGTTACTCTTGGGCCATATACGTATTTTAAACTGACTATATAATAGTTCATAGGAAGACACCGTTCATATCAACCTGATACCAATAAATTAGAATAAATGGGTGCGGACTGTATTTATGACTACTGAGTGACGTCATAGGTTTGTGTTTCCCAGTAAAAATAAAAAATATCTTATGAAGAAGTGAAACCAATTGTCGATATGTAGAAGGAAAATTTATATGGTGACCTAAGTTTTCTTTCGAGCACATCAATTGCTATCTTTGTTTATGACTTGTTAACACGCTCCTCTCTCTCTCCACTGCCTTGATCAGCGTCCTTCCAAGCGCCCAACTAGTGTTGGGTGGCTCAATTATCAGAAGTAACGAGATAAAATTGCGGAAAATGTTATCAATAGTTTTCGTTATGTTCTTATTATGTACAAAAATATGTGAAGGGGTATTTTTTTTCTTCTTGTTTTATGTCCCGCGGAGCGGGTATACCCGCCGCCATCATGAGTTTAGATCACGTCCGCAATACCAATGTATTGCATCTCGTTTTTTGGTGTTTCTCCAAAATATTACTCCGCATTCTTGACCCCACTATTGGCATTAAGTACATTTAACAAAACATGCTCCTACCGGCGGCCATCATGGACACTTAAAGTTAAGCCCCACTTCAGGAAGGTAGACCTTTATTTCGTTTAGTCCTGGGTAAAATTCTTATCTATAATGAAAATACAATATCAGTTTTCATAAAACAATGGGTGGCCCATTTTGCAATAGACAGTACGCGCTAAGGTCAACTTTTCGGGGTGGAACCATCTAAATCCTAGTCAGGGGGGCCCCCTTCAAGGTGATATATTGGGAAAATTAATCACCAGGTGGGGTGCACACTCGAATTTTAAGGCCTACAGAAACGGGCTTATGGACTAGTAGTTTAAAACAAACTCGAGAGTAACCATAAATCTGATTTGGAGTAGTAGGTAACGTAGTGGATCTTTCCTTGCTACAAGAACGGGAGGTTTCCGGAGGTAATACCTGAGATTTTATATAATGTTCATATTTATTTTTATGTGTTAGGTCTTCAATGAGCGAGCCCGAAGGAATCACATATACCGCCCACTCCAACATCGCCAAGGCCAGGGCCGATGTCTTGCATCAAGAATGACATCAGCAACTCTACCCCGTCGACTAGAAGATTACCATTACCACCCTTACGCCGTGCTTTCTTCCTACCCACGTAACATCTCCGCCTTCCTCCACCGCCACCTCCTCCTCCTCCTCGGAGAACAATGACCCCGACGGAGGGAAACAGATCGATGAAAGCACTACAGCATGAGAAATTGAAATCAGATATTATGGATAAAACGCTACCCTAACACGACCCCAAGGCTATCACCAGGATTTTACTATCGTATAATGTTCCGCATTATACAACTGCCAAGACTTATTATTAACCTAAGCGTAATAAGTAATGATTTTCGCCATGATTTTACTATCCGTATATCATTTATAAAGTATAATACGACAGGCTATCTAATGATTTTGCTATTGTATCCGTTGAAATATACGACAGGATATTATCGTGATAACGCTAACTAATATGAAGGCTGTGTTCCGTGGGGAATTTTTTCTTTGTATAATTAATGCTAAGCATAATACGGCAGGCTATCACATGATTTGTATAATGCTAAGCATAATACAAAATGCTATCGTTCGGATTTTTATTTGTATAATTAAATTAAAAAAAAAAGGGCGCACACCACTAAATAAACGCTCAATTGAAATACACGTAAAGGTACCAGATCGCGCTCTCTAATTTTCAACCCGCGTGAACAATATTTGATGTTTTGAATCTGATTTCCCTAAAGACTTCACACTGAATCTTTTTCAAAAAAGTTGCAAATTTTTGATATATTTCTAGTAGAGATTTTAAAGAAAGTGCTTATGCACAGCGCCACCACTGTTTTGAGGCCGTACGTGCACGCCTCATAGCCGCTTTCGACCAGGCCGGAAGTCGAGGCTGCCTAGTTTTCTACACAGAATCGAATTTTCAAATTATGTGAATATCTATGAATGATCAGTGATACTCCTTTCACTTTAATATATTATAATATATCACCCTCACTGGAAACCGGTCCCCCCCCAAAGGACCAGCAAATATCTCAACACCGGTTTTGGTTTTTTTACCGGAACTAACTACCATTATCAACCAACGTGATTGATGTGTAGTGTTGTGCGCCCTAAAGCCTCATACGACCGCATCATCGTAATATTCGTTGCATTTAGGCCGTTTTGGTATTTCCAAAACGCGTACAACGCTAAGCATAATACGATAGCCTTAATGTTTGTATGACACTAAGCATAATACGACACGCTATCCTATTTTGTATAACGCTAAGCATAAAGGCAGGGCCTTCTATCTAATAAAGAAGTTTCCCAAGAGCAATCCCTTTTTCCTCTGCTCATGTTTAACCAACCAACTATACCGAGTAGTTTAAATTCCACACTCAAGATGTATTTGATTTTTTTAACTCTATATCGTCAATCTTACAAAATATTACTTTTCTCTTGAAACACAATGTAAATTTTATTTAATTGCCAATATCAAAGGTCAGTATTTCTGAAACTTCTCAAAACATTTTGGAAACAACATCTCCAGGGCCAAAGGTTAACCAATTCAGAGAGCGTTCATTGCGTGCGCCGAGTTTGGAGAATTTTTTTTAGATTTTCAAAACTTTTTTGCGTTTTTCCCTTCGTTTCCGTTCAAATACTTCGCAGCCCCACTTTTTTTTAAAATTAAATTTCTCCATTTTAAAGGTTCAGATTCACCCTCCCCCGTTGATTAGGATTTTCATGGATCCTTCTCTCGCCACAAATTAAAAAAAAAATGATTACATTTTAGTGTCCCGATTTAAATCAGCCAGTCAAATGTCCAATTGGTTGTATCGACATGTGGCATGGAATGTCCATAAATAGAAATATTATCCAGAAACGGATTATATATATATATATATATATATATATAATATATATTAATATTATATATATATATTATATCTATACAGGCCTGTCCCAAAAAAATGTTAATCACTCGAACAACAGGCATTTGTAAATAAATAAAGTACGCATGGATCTCTGTTTGATATGCTCTTAAAGCTAACTAAATAAGTTTTTATTTGCCTTTATTTCATTTCAAATGCGATATTTAGAACAACAGATATGCTTCGTCAAAAATGAGAGTACAAATTCGGTATTGGGCCCGATTTGCGTGCTTACATTTATAAGAGTGTGTGAAACATGATTTTCTTAACCATACTCAAAATGGGTTATTGATTTTTGTTATTGTTTGTAATTGAAGCTATTCAAGATATTGATAATCCTTTGAACTGCATTATTGTCATAAGTGTGATCATTGTCTTTATGATCCAGCATACAGGTATTTTTCAAATCTTAATCAGTTCTTCTTTCATTAGCAGAGTTAGTATCCCTAATCAAATCGCTCAAAATTACCCAATACAGAATGATTAAACCAAACAAATTAAACCAAACAATCAGACACTTCTTATTGGATTCCCAAGAAAATCTAAGATTCAGAGGCAGAATAAACAACAAAAACAACGAAAGTAAACAAAAAGAAAGAGAAACTTCTGATAATCCTACATTGTCTAATAAATGCAGAGAGTTGGAAATAAAGACCAGTGTCAAGTGTCATACAGATCCACGTACCAGATAGCAAGACCTCAGGCAAACGTTCTTCTTCTCGTTTTAGAAGAGCAGTTTTGTTAGATACACGAATTAACGTTGGTAAAACACTTGGGCAGGAATCTCGATGCCTTTCTTAAATAGAAAAACACTGCAAAATCTATTTGTTTCCTTTTTAAGATGGAAAGAAGATGGCCATGAAGCCAAGTGTATTCATGTTGCATCATGCAATTCCAAGGTTCTAAGGCAGCAATCGGACCAAGTGGATTTTGCCCTCTCATAATTGATTAATCATATGCTTTTGTTTTACTTACTGAATTGAATGAAATAAATGGCATAGGTGAAGCGTATTTTGATTGGCTTCAAAGGATACCAAACAAAGACCCATGCGTAGTTTCTTTTCACAAATGTCGTTTTTCTTTCCGAGTTTAACAATTTTTTGGACGCCTTTATATATATATATATATAATCTATATATATATATATATATATTATATATATATATATATATTCCATATATATATATATTATATATAATATATATATATATTAGTTGATATATATATATATATATATCTATTATATATATTGATTATTATATATTATATATCTATAATATATATATATATTCACTATATATAATATATATATTATAATATGTCATCAAAACGAATTATACAAAAGGAGTAATACAAGGTCACAAAGGCCAAATAAATTGCTTCTAACCTGAACCTTGCCATGCCACTAAAGTTTGGTTCAAGACCCATGTGAGTGTTCACAGAGATTGTGTCAAAGTCACCATATCTTTGAAGAAACAATCTTTAAAAATCTATACCAGGTTCTACCCAATCGATAACTACCTCAATCAATATGGTACAAAATAACTGCTGACACAAGGTCTATGGAGTGTTGAAAAATCAAAATCTTAGGGGCATTTCGTGATCCACCACAACCTCTTCCCTCGACTTACCTACAAAAGTTGAGATTTTTATATTATCTGAACCGTTCGCCTTAGTAATCCATGTGTACCCAATCTTACCTGCAACTTTCCGGTCGTTATCGTAGAAATTCGTAATTACGTATTTTCTGTCAATTAAGCACGTCATCACAGTGGCCTATGCTCATAGCACAGAACCGCAAGATCGAATCCACTTAAATTTTTTGTGAATAAGCTTTTCTCAAGGATATTTAGTGAAACAATGACTAAACAGAATGTGCTGAATCACGAAATTCTTTTAAATTATTATTGCTTGCGCCTCTAAAGAAAAGAAAATGAAATTCTTTTCAATCATTGCCTGTAATTTAATACCATATTGACCTTAGTTACTTATACTTACCTTATTCTGGACTACCATTTGGGGTTTCTTTTATATTTTATATTGTAAGGTAAGACTCTCCATATTTTCATAATTTTAACTAGAAAATAAATTTTTATATAAAGAATCAATAGATACATGTTCATTTGATGTTCATTCACCAGTGCTTCCAATTAGACGTATACAAATTATTCCAAACACAATGTCTTGAATTTCCTTCACTCATAGGGAAAGCGGACATCGATGATGACGTCAGTATTTGCATATAAAGTTGAATGTACGGTAACTATAAATTAAATCTTTCTAGTGATACTTAAAACTTTAAAATAATTTTTAACACAATAACATGGGCCAGAAAGTTTCATTTTAATTTGCTATTTTTCAGTTTTAGCTTTGACCTTGATCTGTTTACCTTTTTTCAAACACTTTTCGTCCCGATGATGCTAGACCAGATAGTGGTGTGAAATGTAGTCTAATACATTCTAGCATGTAGCCGTTATCTGTTGCATTCGGCCTTTTGCATTAGCATTAGCCGTTCGGCTCATCAGCTGTTTTGGTAGTATTATTAACCTGATTTTGGCTTACCTTTGACATTTAACCTGATGGCAATATTGCCCGTTGGCATTAGCCTGTTGACATTTAACCTGATTGCAATCTTAGCCCGTTGGCATTAGCTGGGCCTTTCACCTGATGGCAATATTAGCTTGTTGGCATTAGCCTGTTGACCATTTCAACCTGATGGCAATATTAGCCTGTTGGTATTACCTGTTGAATTAATAGCCTGTTGGCATTAGCCTGTTTGACCTTTAACCTGATGGCATATTAGCCGTGTGGCTTACCGTTTGACATTAGCCTGTGTGGCATTACCCCGTTTACATTTAAAAACCACCTGATGGCAATAATAGGCCTGTGGCATTAGCCTGTTGACATTTAACGTGATGGCCATATTAGCCTATAGCATTAAGCCTGTTGACTTTCACTGTGGCAATATTGCCTGTTGGCATTAGCCTGTTGCATATAGCCTGTTGTTGCCTTGACTTTAACGTGATGGCAATTTAGCCTATTAGCCTTACCTGTTTGACTTTCATTCACACCTGCTGGCAATATTGCCTGTTGGCATGAGCCTGTTTGACAGTAGCCTGTTGGCATTAGCCTGTTGACATTAGCCTTTTTGGCATTAGCCTTTTGACATTAATCTGATGGCATATAGCCTGTTGGCATTAAGCTTGTTGACATTTACGTGATTTCATTTAGCCTATTAGCATTATCCTTTTGACATTTCACACTATGGCATATTAGTCTGTTGCATTAGCCTGTTGGACATTTTCACCTGATGGCAATATTAGCCTGTTGGCATTAACCTGATGGCAATATTAGCCTGTTGGCATTAGCCTGTTGACATTAATAGCCTGTTGGCATTAGCTTGTTGACATATAACCTGATGGCAATATTAGCCTGTTGGCATTAGCCTGTTGACATTTAACGTGATGGCAATATTAGCCTATTAGCATTAGCCTGTTGACATTTCAACCTGATGGCAATATTAGTCTGTTGGCATTAGCCTGTTGATATTTTAACCTGATGACCATATTAGCCTGTTGGCATTAGCCTGTTGATATTTTAACCTGATGACCATATTAGCCTGTTGGCATTAGCTTGTAACAACGAAATAATAACGTGTAATAACTAAATTATACGAGTTATCAGTTACCCGATTTCAGTAACCATAATATCATGCTGTTCGGATTATATTCGTAAAACCATTACCGGGGCGAAGTGCAATATACATGTATACTGTATTACCCTATTGTTGCAGTAGTTTGTGATATATTATTTTTGTATAGATAGTTTTTTATTTTAAACAATAAATGTTCAACAAAACAGCAAAATCATATAAATAAAAGAAACAAAGTAAAATTAAAACAAAAACACATGTAATCTAGATTTGTTGACGTAGTCATTGTATATATTGTAATTGCTTGATAATAGTGTAACAATACAATGAATTTTGCTACGAATAAAATTGTTTCTATTCAAGTACAGAATATTATACAATAAAAAAAGTCAGATGAAAAGCCAGGTGTGACTCTTTTACTTGGGATATGTTTTTTATTTTCCTATTAAAAGGGCAATCCTGTTTTGCAGCCACAACCGACCCTGACACGTTTTTTAATTGCTGTATGCGTGTATAATCAGGCGTTTTGGATGAAATGTTATTGATTTTGAACAAAAGAACAATTTTAAAAAACCTAAAAAATCAAAAAAACTAAAAACACTTTTAAAATACATTTTCCCGGCCTAAGAGGATTCCGATATTCCAATCCGTCTGATACGAGCTACACGCTTTGGAAAAGTGCATCCAATTTAGAACCTTTGAAAAAAGTGCATCCAACTTGGAACCCTTTGAGGCAATGGGGTAAGAGGGAAAAAGATGTTCGGATAAGGACCAAGATGGCGCACCCCTGGGAGGTACATAATTCTTCTGATAAAAAAAAAATCATTTCTACGTGGGTCTCACGTCAATACTGTGCACATTTTCTTGAAAATTAAATGATCATCTTGAATTTTGTCCATGAATATCAGTGACCAACTGAAAGACCAACCTTCCCCTTTAATGTCCCCACCCCATCAATTAATGTTAGGGAATTGACAAGATTCTGATGATACCTTACGACAATTTGTAAGTCTAACCACATTTACAAGTATAGCAGGAAGTGGTTAGACTGTACCAAGTCCCTTTGATATCACACATAATAACGAATTGCTACTATTTCAGAGTGATATGGAGAGAATTACTTTGCTGGAGCTAAATTTGTAGGAAGATTGTAAGACACCATCTGAAGCCGATATTCTCAACAAATGTTGCTTAAAGAAGTATCTTCAACATAACGGAAGTAGGGGGTGACGCCAACATACGACATTTTTCATGGGGTTCAATTAGTAAAAAAACATACAGCAGTACCTTGCGTCCATCCTCCTGGCAAAGATGGCCGTCTGAAACATGACCTAAGATGACCTTTGACCTTGGTCAATGACCTTATGACTTCATCCACATATGAAAGAACCCCTATTGCACCTTACACGCGCAAGACTTTCATTAAGCCAGAAAAACGAAAACCTGGATACCATACATACTGTTATATTACCTCCGTTTTGTGATTAGATTAAAAATATTACTTTTCAATTTTATTTGAGAAAAGATTTCCATGGGGAAAAAATTACTTTGTTTTTTAAACGAAATTCCCTTGTTGCTATCATTGAGATCAGACAAGTGTTTGTTTACTACATGTGCAAGAGAAGAAATGGAATTCCCCAAAAAGGCTAAATTTAGAAAATGAGTCACTTGTTTATGCATGGAGATAAAAACAGATTGCAAAATTTGGGGGTTTCCGGATTGTAATTTATGTAAGATGGTGCACTGCAGAATGAATTCATTTATGTGAGACCCCATTGTTCACGCTTGTGCATGGTTTTATGATTATTCATGTGCATGATATGCTGTAATGAGTATTATTAGAGATAGGGGAATCTAGCTGTGAGTGGTTAAATACTGCTCACTGGAGAGACTTTTGCCAGCAGTAGTAGCCAGGAGCTGTATAACTTAGCTAGTTTTGATCTGCAATAATAGTAGATTTGTGCATACATAGTGCCAGGATTTATGATATGTTGTTGCCACCGGAGCTTGATAGCTGAACTGTCTGCTTTCGTCGAATCAAATAGGCATTCCCAGTTTTGTTGTCCAAATGTTGGACAGCAGCGGGCAGACTGATGGTGGTAGAATACCGTGATTGTATTGCAGAATATAAGTGTCGTCAAGGGAACCCCATCGTCTTGACTGCTTGGACAAATATTATCTTGAGGACTAAGGAGATCCCCGTTGATAATATTTATCGTGGAATTATATTGTCATGCTGTCATTTTGGAGTCTTCGCTGTGAGGAAATATCATCGTTGAACTGCAACGCTTCTTTTAACCCTGGACATTAGAGGACTTGAAACCTTAAGTACATAAAAACTAAAATCCTTAAGTGTAATACATGTAATTGTGTTTTGGACATACCAAATTCTTGAACCAATCTGATTAAAATCATTAAAACTGAGTTATTCTATAAAAATTTATTTGTGCGCATGGCTCATTTGTTTGTGTTTGTATTTCTGACCTTTGACGTCCACGAGACATCATAACAATACACACACATACACACAAACACACACAGACTTGCGCGCTCTCGCAAAATCCCCCTTCTGCTTTTCAAGCCAGGGGGATAAAAATGCAAAATTAGGATTTTCAGCGGGCTGTACCTCACTTATCTAATGTGCTCATTATTGTACTTCTGTATGACTCTGATTGACCAAAAAAATGGACAATAAAAATACTGTTGGTATTGGAGGTCTGACCCCAAAACTTGGTCCCGGATGAAAGATAAGATGTTACATTTTCAGATGCCAGATTTGAATTTTACTCCAAAAAATACAAAAACAAACCCCAAACTAACAATTACTTGAGAAAAAAAATCAAAAAATTAAAAATATTTTTTTTATTGTGGGGGGCCCCCACCCCTATCTTTCCAAATGCGAATGTGCTATGACGTTGAAAAAAAGTTCAGGATTTTTTTTCCAAATTGGTAAGAAATTTAAAAAATGAATTACTGATATAAAACACTTCAAAAAAAGTAAAAAATTTCAAAAAAGAATATTTTGACAAAAAAGGTGAAGGTAAGGGTTATTGTAAATTTCTTTGCATTATCACATTAACTATCCTTCCAAGTTCCTGCATTATATTTTTAACAATATTTTCAACTCAAAAAACCCTCATTTGCATATAAATGAATGGGTGTTGTAACCCACAAATTCACCACGCGTGACAGCACTTAATGATTATAAAATTGACAGTCAAGTGAACAACACAAAAGTAGTCCCACTCTAAACAACCCACTCCCTTATTTCTTATGTAGGACGGTTTTGGCAAAGTCATGACAAGTTAACAATAATTTATTTCCATGATTGTTAGTAACTGTTGTGTAAAATTACATAATACTGTTTCTTCCACAGTTGACTGAGCGGCATGTTAAAGAAAAAAGAGCATTATCAAAATTCACCCAAAGTGATTATAACTTACTTCAGTTGATTGACAAACCGCTTTGTCAGTAAGTGCGTACACCCACACTTGTCAACGGACCTCTTGGTCCTCGGTAAAACGTGATATCGAGGAGTTTGGTCAGACGTGCTGAGGATAGCAGCTTCATTACTTCCTGTAAAAACGAGATAAGTAATCAAGTGTACTTTGCATTGAAGCGGCGGGTATACAAAACACAGCAAAGAACGCTAAGCGGCCCAAAAAGATGCTTCAAGGAAATGAGGTATGACGGACAATTGTAGGCTATACCATTCATTGGCTGTCCCACAGACACGAGGGCGTTCATCAGCCTTCATCTGCGTGAACTGGCGTTGTCGTCCATTGAAGACAAATGCATTAAATTTTTACCATAGAGAGCAGCATATGATACAAACATGTGGACGGAGGAGAATTTCACGGACATAGCCGTCAGCATTTAAAATTTAACACACGGTCTGAATAAGTGTCATAAGAAAGTAATGTAAAGAGTTCAACAAAGGTGTGTTAGATACACCAGTACGAACCGTACTCATCTTTAAGTGAACTGTTCGTCAATCAACTCAAAGTAGATATCACTTTGTGAGTTTTGAATGCCTCTTTTTGCTTGATCTGCGGTCAGCCGTGAAAAGTAAAGGTATGGCTCTAATTTTCACACAACGGTTACAATCATTGAATATTATTACAATCATGACTTTGAAAAATTTCTACATAAGAAATTATGATCGGTTGCTTTAGAGGGGACTTACTTTTGTGTGGTGTGGTTATAATCACAGAATTTTACAGAGGATATTTTGAATTCTAAAAACCCCTTTTGTATGATTGTCACCAAACTTGACCCAACTTTAATTTGACGCCCGAGTGACAGAATGACCAATCTAGCGAAAGTCGAAACATTTTTGTTAGGGTTAATTTGGATATTAAATCAAATACTGGAACTTACATGGTATTTGGCACCTCAGTTTGAGGTGTTTAGTGTTTAGACGAACATATACTTCCATTCAGTATCAAAAACTCAAGAGTAATATCACTGGCAAACAATCAGGTCACAAAATTTGGACCAATCATGTTTGCAGCAATAGGGTACTTAATACCTGTTCCTGTTGTGTTTGTGGTGTTGTCAACCGTTTTAAGGTGGTCAAGGGATCAATTAAAACCAATCATGAAACCATTGAGAGCTTACATCACGGTCAATCCAAGATGGTTGCCAATAAGGCCAACAATATGGCCGCCTAATCACGTTTTGCGCTATAGTGTTCTTCATATTTAACATAGTGTTACTTTATGGTGTCCATTCATATACTTGTGCGGTAAAGTCAATCATTAAAACAAGTTACATAATTGAGTGATTGTACCATAACCAATCCAAAATAGCCACCATGATGTTAAGTCCTCATCAGTTTGATTTCCGCCCAAAGAGATCCACATGGCTATCAATGACCTTTACTCTAGAATAACTGAAAATCTTGATAAAAAACTCTCCACTGTAGATATATTCCTTGATCTAAGTAAAGCATTCGATACCATAAATAATAAAATACTACTTCAGAAACTTCATAAATATGGTATTCGAGGTCTAGCAAACAATTGGATCGCGGACTATCTTTCAAACAGAAAACAGTTTGTAACCTACAATCAAAATCCCCTCCTCTCTTGTTGTGTTCAAAAAAAGCTTGAAAAATCAAATCATCCATCAGTACAATTCAGATTCACCTTAAGACTATACACCTGTCAAATATTTTGTTTTGTATGGTATGTCCATCTGCACCTTTTGTTCTTGCCTGGTTACGTTTGATTTGGGATATTTGTCAATTCTGTTTCGTTTTATATGTTGTGTGTTAGCTCAATTTAAGTTGTGCCCCTACTATTAGGGTAATTATAATATTTTTGTCTATCATTAATTGGTAAACAATAACGTTACCTTGTCAGGGTGCTATAATTCACACGCCTTGCGTTCTTATGGATTCTCTCTCAATTGAATTTTATGGACTATTGTCACTTAATTATAAAATGTTGTTATACATGTTGTAGAGATGAAAATTAAATCTAATCTGAATACTACCATGGAGTTATTATGATCCTACAGTATCTAATTCCTGGTTCATTCTTATCCCCGTTACATTGATCAAGTTGCTGCTACATAAAATCTAGTTGTACGCTTGCAGTGCACGCGGCCGAGGGTCGATTCTGGTATGTGCGCAGTTAAGATGGAGCCATGGCAGGCTACTATACTCATGGTATCTACAAAGATAATAAGTTACTAAAGTAAATGTTTATGACCTCAACCTCCGTTGCAGGCGAGAGGCCAGAGTCCCAACCTTAGATGTAAAGGGGGCTGGGCCGTTTCCAGGATATCTTAGGACCAAAGGACGATGTAGACTGATTTTTCTTCTCATTAGTGATAGTGGTTGCACGTGTATACAGGTACAAGGAAGGAAACCAATAGGAGAGCAGGGTGTTGGAGATGGGGGAGGGGCAGGGGGAAAGGGAAAGGAGAGAAGCGAGATGATACAACTGGACGCAACAGCACTCTTCTGCATGCCAGCCTAGCCGCACTGTCCTGGTTACCGGTTGAAGAATCAAAACGCGTGGCCGACCAAACTTGCGTGTAGAATAAAGCGAACTCTCGACTGGGGTGATAGGTAGACCATGATACGGAGACAGTGATGACTCAGAGCTGTACTCGATGCGGTGCTCGGCGCGGCGGGTTGCTCCTTCGTAATGGACAAGGGATAGGTTGCTGCTGAGGCTCACAGGTGCCGAGTGGATTGGTTCTCGCTTGGCCAGGGTAGGAGCAAGGTGGAACTCGGATGCACTTGGGTGGGGTTGCGGTTGGGAGTGCTAGTATGAAGTTTGATCAGGAGGAGCCGCCACTGGGGTATTGGCAGGAGCAAAGACGGAGGATAGTATGGGGTTTATATATGTTCGAAAAAGTGCGCTCCATAGAGCGCTCCGATTATCGCTCCAGGTATTTATGCATCCTTGCCTCGGTCCAGGTTTGAAATGACGGAATAAACCTTAAAATATCCCATGCGCTTTATTCCGGAATGAATAACAAAAAACAAAAAATGCGATTTATTCCGTTTAATGAGTAAAAGAAAACAGACCCCAACCACATAGTACTTTATTTATATTTCTTTAGATTTATTTTTATATTCTTATAGTGTCATATGGAGCGAGAGAACCGAGGACCGCTCCTAAAATTGAGAGGGGAGCGCTCCCTTTCGGACACATATACCACCATAGAGGAGCTCGGAGTGCTTAGGCTTGGTAGGAGAGCTGGGGCGAAGCTCGGTGCAGGAGGAGTAGGAGTGCATTCAGAGCGGTAGGGAGTGAGACGGAGGAGCTAGGATCACTTGGCAGGGTTGGAGTCTCAGGGTGATGTCTTGAACAGAGGAGTACACTTGGAGGTGTAGCATAGTAGAACCTAGGTAGATGAGTGTTGCTTGAAGCGCTTGGACAGGGTTGGAATGCGATGTGGAGTCTGGAGCAGGAGAAGCACCACTCGGAGCTTTTGGAGCGACGAGGAAGGAGCCGAAGGCTTAGGCTTGCAGGAGGCTGTTGCGGACATCGGTGCAGGAGGTGCTAGGTGCCATTCAAGAGTTGGTAGGAGCGAGACAGAGGAGCTTGGAGCACTTGGACATGGTTGGCATGTAGTGTGAAGTCTGAACAGGAGTAGTGAGTAGCGCCACTCGGAGAGAGGAGTGGTAGGAGCGATGGCAATAGTCTGGGAAAGAGGTTGGAAGCACCGGCGTGAGTCTGGAGTAGGAGGAGCGCTACCAGGAGCGAGGCAGAGTAGCTTAGAGCGATAAGGTTTGTCCAGGGAGCCTAGTGCGAAGCTCGGTGCTAGGAGGAGGAGTGCAACTCTAAGTTGGTAGGAGCGAGGCGAAGAGTCGGAGCACTTGGAACTGGTGTGGTGGAGGGGTTGGAATGCACAATTAATTTCACTTTTCACTTAACTCACTATGAAATGATTATTCTATGATGTTAACTTATTTTCTGCTGCCTTTATCTTCTTGCAACGGTTCCGCCTATCTTGCTTCTTTAAATAATTCTTTCTAACAAATTTATTTGTCGTCAATGATATCTCTTATCTTGTATTCTATCTAATCCAGCTTCTATGTGCTCTTCTTACATAAAATCTCAAATATGAGTATAGCATATCGCTCCATGACCCCCAACTTGTGTAATGCACAACCCTGAATTGGCACCCTGTTTAGCATGCTGGTGTCCGCGTGCTGTACTTTTAAAATAGTACTGCAAAATAGTTTGTATTTCAGTGAATTATGACTTATGTAAATATAATGACATTAATCATCTGATTGGCCATTATTGTTGAGGGGAAAACAAGCACATGCCACTTTAGCAGCATATTTGGGCTTCTGGCATAATCATACCGTGCAATAGGGGGGAGGGGTGCGCAGGCATCCTTCTAGGGGTTGAATTGGGTCCTTCTCATAGACACTGTACACGGGTCAGTGTTTCATTGGGTGGGGAATGGTGGGGGACAGGTTCTGAGCGGAGGGTTCTGAGCAGAGGACGCGCCCTCCCCCCCGCGATGGGCTTCGATGTAGAATGAAGCGTTTTAATCAATGCATTTCCATAATAAATCCGCCGAAATTCGACACTTGTTTGATTAGACCATCTGTTCTGGGTCTTAAAAGGCAGGGTCTCTTTAAATTGCTGCTCTGAAGGATGCTATTTAAATTACTATACTCACATTAGGGAACGTCCATTATTTTCACACCATGTGGATTTCCACTTTTTCCGCATTCCCACTCGCTTTTCCGTTCGAAAGTCACATTCCCAGGATTCCCCTTGGAAAGTTATTGTTCCCCTCACTCTTGATGAAAAATTTAATATTCCCCGCTCGTTTACATTTTTTGTATTCCCCTTCGATTCCCCCGGCCTCTCTTCATGGTTCATTTATTTTTTAACGGGGGGAGAGGCACTCGCATACTGAATGTAATTCGGGTGTAAGTTTGGGGATTTCAAACCCAGAGGCATTCGGTGACATGCAAAATAGAGGTCTTTGGTGAGGGACACGAAATTGTCAAAATAGGTTCTTTGGGTGACAAATTTGCGTTGCTGATTTGTTTTTTCTCAAAATTTCCAAAAAATGAGGCGCTTGTGGGTGACCAGTGGTAAACTTTGAAAAATATGGGTATTTGAGTGACCACGAATGCTGAAAAATGGGAGACGGTCTTCCTTCTTATCGGGGTCCAACACATGATTCTATATGATCCGGCCAGAGATGGATCCAACGTCTGGCGGCTTCACTGATCTATCTAACAAGGGTCCCTTGTCTGTGCATTTGTTGCTCCAACCGTGGGCAGACCAAGAGATTTTCCTTTGTCTGTAGTGCTGTTCCACAACAACAGGTCATGATCTGCTTCCCCAGGTAGCCCCACTCTTGCAAAGGAACCTTAGATCGAGCCGAGTTTGGTTCTCCCTCAATCCGTTAAGGCATCGCCATTCACCCATGAGAGTCAACTCCAGAGTAGAAGATGGCTCACCCGTTCAATACCAATCTATGTTACTTGTCGGATCTAGCAGTCTTTTTTTCCACAATGCGACTCTCTTAAAACTCCTTAGAGACTACTAATTTCCAAGGAGGTTGGACTTGCATTAAGAAACTCTTTCCTGATTTAAGGCGTTTGTCATGTGGCAGGTCCCTGTCGGACATACGGGGGTGCTCACATTGATACTGGGGCAGGCTTAGGCTCTTGCATGCTCGCTACACAAACTACTGATGTCTGGTGAGTAATTCCTCCTGCTTGGAAGTTCTCTGTTGGTGTGGACGAAGACATCTTATACCCGGCAAGCTTTCTTGGCATGGGTTGTTCCTTTACCATACAAGCATGCATACTCTGCACATGATTACCACAGGGCAAGTGCCATCGATCTAGGGTATGTGGGCGAGCACCACATCTGGTGCCAGTGAGTTTGTTCAAGAGTTATGCATGAACATAGTCCCGTACTTTACTCTTCGTCTTCAAGTCGGATGTGGTCTTATAAGAGAGAGTGCGGTCCCCCAGGTAACACTCCTAGTACAGACAGGGTTATTCGCAGGTTGCTTCAAGGGTGTTCCGGGACCATGTTAACGTTTGCTGACGTTTTGGTTTCACGTTTTGTCTAAATGAAGCACACACGTATGTCTTTGGAGGATTTGCACCAGATGTGGTTTTTTTCCTCCTATAAGGAGTTGGAGTTCATCCAAAGCTTTTGAGAATCTCTCTTCAACAACCGTGAAGTCTGCATCTTGTACGCTAATTCCAAGATCGTCTGCATAATAAAACGACAGGTTTCCTGCACTCTTAGGTTGGTAGTTGGTATTGATGTTGAACAGGAGAGGTGCGAGCCGTCCTTTGTGGTGTCCATTTTGAGGCCTACGCCATCGGGATCTTCTTCACTCCTAGCTGAACAAAGAAACACCCTGTTTGCACAAAGCAAATAACTTTGTTAGCTCAGTCAAGTGGATATCCTTGGTAAGTTCCCAAAATCTTATGGAGAGGGCATCTTGTGATTAACAGTGTCGTAAGTGCTGATAGATCAACGATCACGACTCCGGGTACCAATCCCTTCTCGGAACCATCCTGAATGTGTTGAGTTAGGTGAGTACTTGGTGGTTGTTGATTTGCTGGAGGAAACCTGCCTATGCTTATGGTATGAGGTGTTGGTCTATCACAGGTGCGATACGGATGAGCAGGAGACATTCAAAGAGCCTGTAGGTATGGCTGGAGGAGGATATTGGTATATAGCCTCTTTGCCGGATTCTCAGATGTGATATTTCCCAGGCTTTAGGAGTGCCATAACATGGGCTTTCCTCCAGATATTTGGCATACCTGTGGGAAATAAGGAAGCAATTGTAGAGCTCAAGTAAAGCCATTCCTTTACTACTGGGCCAAATTTTATTAGCTGCGCGTCAGTTGAGATGGGGTCAATGCCTAATGCTTTTTCCTGGTTGAAGTTTAGCAATACCGGATTCCAAATTGTCCATGTTGAACGGATGGGTGAAACCAGGGTCGCCACTAAACCTATTACGGTCTAGCTTTAATATTCTGGGGTTCTGCTGCACGTAACATTTACAGCAGTTTGGTGGATAAACGTGTTGGGTGTTCTGTAACATTGGACTGCTGTGGAGGGTCTGTACAGTCGGATCCCCTCGAAGCTTCGGAGCTTTCGGCAGAAAATCTGCAGAATAAAGCAGCACGCCTAATTTATAAGATGACAAAATAAACAACACATCTCTCTATTAATGAGATTCAACTGGCTACCTATTCCTCAGCGCAGGCACTTCAAAAACTCTAACAACTGTTTTTAAAGTCCTTATGATGAGGCTCCGGGTACATTGTGAACGCTTCATATTTACTTTCAATTACAATCTACGTTATCTTTCGTACTACCATTAGGAAAATCCGACGAATGAACAAAGGAAATTGGCCGGGGTGTGATCGTTATTTCATGTATAGCACCTAAACTCTGGAACTTATTCCAAAGGAATCTTGCCAATGTCAATGGACACTTCTCTGATTCAAAAAAGCGTCTCAACTACTTATTTGTTTAATATTATTTGTTCTTCTTTGTACTTGTAAGGAGCTTTGTAACCCTGCTAAAAGGCGCTATATCAAAATGGCTGTTGTTATTTATTATTTATTCGGATGGTTAGGACATCTGGGTCATATCGGTGGATTCAAGTAAATTATGCAAGGTTTTGATCTTTACTTGGGAGATCCTCTTCGAACGCCTCACCTTTAGAAATTGTTTCAGCTGAGAAAGGATCAGCTTCAAACATGGTAGGACCACTCTTATATCTTAGGCCATTCTTGGAAAGGCCCTGGTATGATTCCGTCCTACAGCCTCGGGTATAAATCTCGGGGCAGTCTTGTTCATAGTTGGACAAAATTTGTCATGGTTATGGGTTTGGAGCAATCACTCACGTTCTGGTCATCAGTGAATCCTTGGCAGTCTGCTTTCCTTATAGTTTAAAGCGACAGTTAAAAGGCACTTTTTTGGTCTTACTGTCAGCGTTGAACTGGGATACCGATGGTCGATGTTGAGTTAGTGGAAAGGATCCAGAACAATCTTGCTACGCCGGGTGAGAGTTTTGACTAACATATAGCTAGATCAGGGTTGCAATCTCTCTTACCGGGCACTATACAATGACGGTGGCAGCTAGGGTCTGAGGAGACGTAAGATGTTGGCTGTTCTATTCCATTCTTCGACAGCTTGTCAGTCTTTTATTAGTTTTCATTGTAGCTCCCATTGGGGGTACTATGGCTGCTGAAATAGTCGATGAAGAAGTATGAGGTTTGAATGGATTTACCGAGACTTGAAATTGCGGGTGCGTGAAGTCTACTGATTTGAAGTTTTAGAATGATGTAACTATGACAAAGAGATGAGCTCATATGTGAGGATCTTGATGTTGTTGTAGCAGCAGACCTTGAGGTTGCTTCTAATTGGAGCTGTTTTTACAAAATTATAGCATTCCCATGCTGTCTATGTGGTTCTCGGTGGCTAAGACATTCATGGTTATGGTTGGCGGTGGTTATGATCCTCATGTGGGTTTCCGCGCATAGGACATCGCATTGGAGTGAGTTACACATATCAGTAAATGATGTTACTTTGCACTATAAATCCCCTGTACGTTCAATGACACTAAAGTCAAGGCAGACCTACGAAAAGGCCTGCGATGGGGGGTTTGGGTCTTAGTCATGATATGGGTATTACGTGTAAGTGGTTTTCTGAAAAAACACAACTAAAAACAGTGTTTGGTGGGGTAGATTAACTAATTGCGCGAGCAGCGTGGGAAGACTCAAGACGTTCTGACTTCTAATTATCTCTTAACAGCCTGATTATACCATTTTGCTTGAGGAAGAAAACCAGTAAAACAAATTAAACCTGAAATCTGTAAATTCCCACAAAATTGCAACAAAAACTTAAACAAAAATCATCTTAAATTGTGGACCTTTGGTAACTAATATGCAAATTAGGACATAATTAGTACTTTTCATCCAACTCACTCTCTTCATAAAGTAGCTATAAAGTTTGAGACGGGAGGAAACCAATGCAGAATGCATTAAACTTGTAAACTTCTCCAAAATGCAGAAAAAATATTAATTTTGCATATTTTGGGTTAGTTCGGCCAATTTTAAGAGCATTAATTAGACTCATTTGGTTCATAAGTATTTTTGGTTTTGCTTTTATAGAAATTTCCTGAAATTTCAAGATTGATTGCATTGTGATTTTAAAAAATACAAATTTTGCTCATTTTTGGTGAAAATTATTATGATTATCATGATTATTGCCAAATCAAACCTAAAGTTAACTGTTTCGCCTATCGAAACTGATGGCGCTTGCACTTTTGAACATGCTTGCGTCACTGATCCCAGTAAGTCCCTGCGTCTGATTGCCATTTACCGTCCTCACCCTACTAAAGCGAATGGTTTCACTTGGAATAGATTTCTTGAAGAATTTGACAACTTACTTAGTGTGATAAGTACTCTTCCCGGTAGGCCTCTCCTTCTCGGTGACCTTAATATTCATGTCAATAAACCGTCCAGACAAGATGTTGCTCACTATCTTGCATGTTTATCAGAACATGACATGCACCAGTTGTGTTTTACTGACCCAACGCACATTCATGGTAACTCTTGAGTCATATTGTTTCAGTGCGTCCGATGGATAACACCTTACCAGTCACAGGTTGCGGCTGCCCTTCCGATACGGTTCTGATAATCATGATTCATTCGTCTAGTCAATATAAACAAACCCTGCTCCCGATTGGAAGACGATTATCAAAATACAGCTCTTCTAAAGACTTTGATATGACCAACGTTTGAAGCTGATCTCAAGAAGGAAATGCAGTGCATTCCTTTGTGAGGATGATCCAAATGTCCAAGCCGATCTTTACAAACCGCATAATTCGCCGGCGCAGTACTTTGATAAACACTCTGTCCGAAAGATCAAGACTATAAAACCGTATCAAAATCCCAAATGTATGATGATGAATGGTAATGCTCGCCGTGTAAGAAGGAAATTTGAACGTAATGGAGGAAGACTCAACTATTGAAATCATGGCAATATATTCTGGACAACCTTCAACTGTTAATAAACTGTCAAAACAGGAAAATTGAGTATTTCCGGGCTACTTAGTAGTGCTGATCTAAGACTACATGTATAACACTTTAACTCACTTCCTACTCGTTTAAAAACTCCCATCATGTGTGTCAAATGCTACATTATTAATAAGTTTGGTTCACTATTTTCTGACAAAGTATTTGATATCAGATCTCAGCTCGATGTTCAATGTTCCTTGCAAAGCAATGATAACGTTGGTCTTGATGAGGATACAAATATTCATGAAACTAGCATAGCTCTGTCAATGTATTTGTACCAACGTTTTTTGCAAGAGTTTACCATTGTATCAGATGAGATGCGAAATATGTGTCAAAAAAGCTTCCTAATAAAACAAGTCCCCTTGACCCACTTCCGACTGTGGTTTTTGTTAAAATTGCGTTGAACACTCTCTTCCATTATCAGGTTCCTCATCATCACCAATTCTCTCCTATCTCTCAATTTGGTTCTGGTCCTTGATTCTATTCTGCGCAGAGGCCCATTATCACTCCGTTGCTTAAAAGCCCATTTAAAGGTGCCCGATATTCTCAAAATTAACCGGCCGGTGCAAATCCTTCCAACACCAGGTAAACTCATTGAGTATCCAGCTATCCTAGACGACAACAGCACTTCCCAAAGTAAAGTATCTCCCTGAAACTGTTTCAGTCCGCATATAAATCATCTCATAGTACCGAGACAGCTTTACTTAGGGTTAAAGATGACATATTAAGTGAGCTTTGATCATGGCAGGGCTGTTATACTTTTTCTTCTGATCTCCTCCTTCTGCCTTTGACATATTGATCGATATTTGTTACATAATGCAGAGAGAGTTGGGATCTCCGGGTTTGTTTTAAAGTGGCTTAGTAGTTTTATCATAAAACGTAATACTAGGTCTGTGTTCTGGTGATTATTCTGAACAACTCCTTTAAATATGGTGTCCCTCAAGGGTCGTGGCAGGTCCACCTAGTTTCACGGCCTACTTCCCAACCATTGCGAAGCCATATCATCACCTTTCAATGTTTCGTTATCACATATATGCTGAATGTACAGACCGCTTTACGTTAGTTTCGACCCAAAATCACCGGGGGACGCAGCCTGCGGCCGCTCACTTAGGCTTACGCACTGTATCTCCAAAGTTAAGATCGTGGATGCTTGCTAATAAGTTGAAGCTCAATGACTCGAAAAACTGAGCTTTTCCTTTTGCATCTCCTAGGCCCGCGGAATCTGTGTCCCTTCCTTGACAATTGCATCTGAAAATTGGTAGTTCTTGTGATGTGATCTTCTTCTTTCTGTAAAGAACCTAGTATCACATTTACAGCAGCCTCAATATGAAACAACATGTTAGTTCACTTGTCGCAGTATAAGAACTTTCATTTACGATCTGTCTAGAATTATAATATTCAATCGACAGTTCTACATGTGCAACATGCAGCACGATCGTTGATCCTTTCTCGTGATTACTAACGGCATTCACTGCTTGGGTGTTTGTCTAAATCCGATTTGTTTGCTTCTGCAACGTACTCAAAACCGTACATCGCTCTCACACTCACTCATCCTTTGGCTGATAAGCGTGCTAGCGCTACTCCATTAATTCGTGAACTTCACTGGCTGCCAGTCAAGTAGAGAATTGATTTCAAGGTCTTGGTGCATGTGTACAACTGTCTTCGTGGTACAGCCCCTCCCTGTATTTACAGGAACTTGTTAGCCTGTATAACCCTGGCTACAGGACTTCGGTCCCGTAGGGACATAACTCGCCTTGAAATTCCTATTGCAAGAACTCTTATGGGGATAGGCGTTTTTTTCGGTTCTTGGTCCCATTTTGTGGCATTCCCTTCCAGTTCACATTCGGGAAGCAATAACTGTAAATTATTCAAAAAAACTTTTAAAGACCCATCTTTTTTCCTAAAGCTAATGTGTTTGTTTGTAATAGGCCCCTATGTTGCCTTTTTATATATGTTAATTTTGGGGTGTATATTGACAAATGTATATTTAACATATTATAGATTGTATGTGCTATATCTTGTTATTGCTTTGCATTAGGTTTTTATAAGTTTATTTGCTTGCCATGCTTTTTGGTAATGATTAATAATTTTGGTATGTATTTTTACTGGTTTTAATCTGTACAGCGCATAGATCTTGTTGGATATGCGCTTATCATCCCCTGTTAATAATAATAATAATCATTAGGGTTAATTAAGGGATATCAAATAACTCTCTTTGCTGCACACATCCTCTGTGCATCTTTAATAAAAGCGTGCAAGTTTCAGAATGATAGTGTGTAAGCTTCTCTAAACGTCAGCTATTTATGGTGATTTTCCTTTTCATTGAAAACACCAAAATTTTAACATGTTTCCCTCAAAAATTATTCAACATTATTTGTAAAATGGAGAGTGCTTTGTAAGGTTATGTGCTCTGTACATATTATGAACATAACCTAAAAAATGAAGTGTATACCTGATCGTTTAGATTTTCCTATTTTGTTGTTGAATGGAGTACTACCATGATGCCATGGCACAATAAAAAAATAACAACTTGACCTTTGAACATTTGTCCTGCTTGTGCGAGTACAAATATTGGAATAACTTTGCAACGGAATATCAGATTCAAAATTCTTAGTTTCCTGTAGCTGGGGGGGCCTCTCTTTTACACACATACATTTTTAAAGCAATCTTAATTACATGTTTTTGAGGGCGCCCCCAATTTTTCAAAAATTTTGGAGATTGTTACAACGGTTGCATTGGTAAACTGGCTAGTGTCACAAACGAAGGGATTTTGTACTAGAATAATTATTATCGGGGATCCCGATAATAATTCAACGGCTGCTGAAACGCCTTCCAATGTGAAATGTCGGGGAAATAGCGCCATGTACGTGTCACGCTCATCCATAGTTGTTTTAATAGTTCGGGCAAGTAAAGTTAGAGGTATTTCTAGAGGTGGCCACCCCCCTCTATTTCATCATGGAACGGACAATAAACGTGCTCTTCCGATCTTGCCGTTAAGTCCAATCTGGGATCCCAATTTAATTACAAAATGCTATTGTGATAAATACGTCTTTGTTTAGCATTCTCGTTCGCAGGTATAGTTTTTTCTGGACAATTACAATTCATATATATACACATTTTGAAAATATTCAAATTGAAAATTGGAGGGCGCTCTCAAAAAAAAAAGTGTGCAATATTGCTTTAAACCCGCGGCCACAGACATCAATTGTGACCTGAACCGGTGGAAAGCGCATATAGTGCCGGCAGACTATTATAGTCCGGGGGCTATTGTTCTAGGACAGGGTCCTTCCGGACCCCTGTACCTAGGCACAATATGCCCTAACCGGACTATGAGGAGAATGCTCCTCCGGACTATGACTCCTCGGAACACAGTCCCCACTGGACAACTTGCACTAGGAATGGTAGACCTACTGCATCATGGATTTTAGCCTATTGTGTATGTGAACCGGAATAATCCCCCCGGACTATAGTGCCTTTACAGCAGTAAAAGTAATCAGTGCCGCGATACTATAGTCCTATCTGTTACACTCTTCTAATCACGAATGCAGCTATTCAAAAAGAGCTAAAAAGGGAGGACAAATAGAATAAAACGGCGGGGGTTGTCAACCCATTCCGTGGTGAACGGCAAGGTCTAGGGAATGTCCAATTCTAATAAACTTTGTTCGAATCCAATGAACCAGGTTCGAATCCTTCTGCTTGGGGTTGTCAGTATATTTTTTTCTCTGTTATTTTTTTTTAGAAACTGGCGTAATGTTATTTGAAACAAATGAAATGGGCTCTGGATATAAAATACGAAGCAGGATTTTTTTTCAATGTTATTATTAACCGTGCAACGATGGAAGAAACAAGCGATTTCACATTATCACGGGACTATAAACTCAGGGAAGCATTGGCCCCCATGGAT
>JAMKCH010004965.1:0-33693 GCA_023653785.1 Ophioderma brevispina | reverse complement strand
TTTGTGTAATATAAAGTGTGGATTCTATGATATTCCAACACATGTGCCACCTTAGTTAACAAGTTATATATTAAGCAAAAATGTTATTTATCATGGAAACGGCACAGAGATAACAAAAGAATTTAAGTTGTAGATAGATCATAATTATTTAGAATGCGACTGGAGGTTAGTTAGAGTAAGGGTTTATTTTTTCTAATGCCTATTTGCCATTTTTTTAATAAAGCTAAAAAAACTAATATGTGTGCATTATGGTGTTCCTCAGTAGTTAATATTTAATGGTATTCCATGAATACAGCAGCCAGTTTCAATGTTGGAAATCACTCACCCGACAGCAGAATGGGCAAATGTGGTAAACTGTGTAAATCCCCATTGGAACTGAGTGAACAAACAGTGTGCCCTGTAATAATTCCATCAATCTCTGGCTTGCATTGGCGGATTGTCCTGGGATTTGCACCATTTATACAAAAGAGCATGTTAATATCCTCCATAAAATGAAACTCCAGCTTGTAGCAGTTTTTGATAAATCGGGTTATGCTTGCCACCACTTTTTGGGCCACCTGTATAGCAGGGCACGGCATACTGCAAAGACTAGTTCAGGTAAAGGAAAAGCGAGCAGGGTGGTGAGAGAGGACAGGGAACGAGACGGGATTGAATGAAGTAGGGGTGAATGGAAAAAAAAAAAAGGAGGAAAAAAAAGAGCTAAGCAGAAAAACGGTGATAAAACTGTGCGATAATACCAACACAACACGTGATGAAACAACACATAACAAGGAAGTACGGGGCGGGGTGGGGGAGACAAAAAATGGATGAACTAAATGATAATTTGAGTTGAACCAATGAGCAATTACTAATTTGAGAAATAAAAAAAAACCGCCAATACTGTATGTAGTGAGACTGATGAGAATAAGGGTCAGATCAAAATTGGATTGTTTTTTTTTAACCGACTAATTTAAAGACTTAAAAAATACATGTAAATGGCTGGTATCAGGCACATACGTACCAAAACGGTACGGTACATTGAATTGAAGGATGAAAAAGACACATTTTAAAAGTTTGAAAAGGTATAATTAAGTAAAAAAAAAAACAGATTACAAGCATTATTGAACTAAGTGTGCATCATCTTCAGTGAGATGTATGTATACAAGTATTGTTGTAGGTGTGTGTGAGAATGATTGTATGTTTGATGTATATGTGATGTAGAGTATGAAGATGTGTGTATGTGATTGTTGTAAATCTTTTAAAGTAATTGGATTTTAACAGAAGAAATTACAGCAGCAGTGGCTATGAGAACTGTGAAAAACACGCAATTGCGTATAGACACAAAAACGTAAGATTCGAATCAAACTAAGCTTTTTCTTAAGGAAGCTAGTGAACATGATACAACAGAGGTGCGGAATCACGGAAACGCACCTTTAATAAAACAACACATGTAGATTTACACATGGATTGTCAACTGTATACCCTGATGTAAAGTAGGAAATTCCAGACTATTTCTTCACCCGCGAGAAGAGGAATTCACGACAGTTTCTTTAAAATCATAGACTCCGTGTTGTTGTTCCGTTTTCACTTTATGGGCGATTGTTAAAGTTCGACTTTCAGCCTTATGATGACGGTAGTCTACGCGAGCTTAGGTTGCTAGTATAACTATCAAAGTTAATTACAACCTACTAGATGGTGTTGTGAAAATCACAAGTATATCTCAATACATAGTGTTCTGGCTGTAAAATTTACATAAGATTTATATCGATATTTACTGTCCAAAGCAACAAGTATGCTATTTATCTAGAGTTACAAGTTGCCATCATAAAAGAGATTTCTATTTTCTATCACCCAAAATAACAACGTATTATACAGGTATAATATTCGCCAAAGGATACGCGGACACACCATTATTTAGAACGGAACATAGTCATTTATAAACGAATCGATTATATTCATAAGTCATTTATATCACTTCCCTTCCATATTTGCTTAAGAATAAATCTGAATATTGTCAGGAATAGATGCGAAAAGTTTTCATTTTACTGATGTGAATCAGATTAGATTGGATGAGCTCTTAAACGAACTGCAATTAATACCATCTTCGTGTCTTTTGTGAAAGACTACTTATAGGGTCAGGCGGGAAATTATTACACAATTTGCACAATTTACCATTACTATACATGCTTGTCAATTTAACGTCGTTTTGATCGTTTATACCCTAAACTATAGCTATGAATGGCCCGTCATAGAGGTTCACTCAGCAAGAGTTTACACGGAAAATCAATGTGCATGTCATCCTTGCTAGAATTTAGAGTGTTTCCAGCATGTTTTGACAGAGTTAAAAAGCATCAGACATTGTACTTTAGCTTGTAGTTAAGATGTATGAGTTTGATAAATAAATGTTGGCAGTAAATGCCACATCCTTCTGTGGCCGAGAAGTGAAAGCTTTAGAAAGGTGAGTCCAAAAATCCCCCTGATTGTTTCCGCCTTTTTTATTTTTAAGTATCAACATATCTGAACTAAATGTGGTATCAATATGAAATTTTATTCATGATCTATTATTTGCTGCAAAGATCCTTCCATCCTTGTAGGTATAGCTCGAGCTACAGTCGTGTGGTCTTGCCCTGTCCACGGATTCCACATTTAAATGACGACTGTCAGCGCAGCAATCAGTGTCGCAAAGAAACTTCATTTACTGCCAGAATAATGTGACGCTAATTTACCCCCCCCCCCCAAAAAACACAGTTACAATTCACCATCGATGCCCTCATGACGTTTCTACGTCCCACCACCTCTCACCCACTCATAAAATCATTGGAAAATAAATAACTTGATACATGTATCAGTTTCTGGAGGAGTGAATGAATCCACCATAATGAATGAACGGCATCGGTGACAAACATTTTTGATGTTTTAAAGTATTGTCTATATTTGTAGACCAAAGTTGCCACATCTTGAAAGTTTTTCAAATAAAAATGACCCCATTATCCTGGCTTTTACACTTTAGATACAATTTTATTTGATAAGACATAGACCCTCCTTATCATCATGTTGGGAAAGTCATTTGCTTTAGTTGACCGCCGCAACGGTCAACTAAAGCAAACGACGCCGTGCATTCAAATGGGAACCCGTGAGATGGGGGAAAAGTTACCTAATTTATTACAAAAACTGTACTCCTCGACTATAATACTTAACTGATTGAAATTGATCTTGGCAGCAAATGAAACATGGGTTTCCCCGATGATACCCACCTTAGGTATATAGAAACCGTTCTTCAAACATTCAAACGAACGGCGGACACAATCAGGTCAAGTTGTTTTCTTTTAAACCACCCTATATTAATTACTCCTCCCTTTTTTTTAAATGTACACACACAGATTATTTGCAATTTTTGTGGAAGTGATTTCAGTACGGGTCCATTTTCATCATCATATCAGAATATTTGTCTATGTCATTTTGTCCCTTTAAAGGTGATCTTCATTGCTCGACGCATATATTAAGCCTATATACCATGGAAAAAACAAGCTTATGACTTCAGGATGCCAAAATATCTTTTCCAAAAAAATAATCGTGTAATAGAGCCGCTATAAACCAAAACTAACCCTATATTTCGTTGCGATTTACGGCCCAAAATACGCTTAAGCTTCCTCCTTCTCTGACCTTGGCAACTTCGTGTGACGTAGGCGATTGTGTAAGTCTTTTTGCGCTAGCAATCTCTCTTCCAATGTAAGGAACCCCAAATTCCTGTGTTGAATTTCGCAATTGCGATACAATGTTGGTTGACTATGTTCCCTTGAATCGCGTCGATTGGTACTTGATAATTCGCGTCCGGGCTTCATAAGTGTGCAAGAACTGTAAAAAAATCGCTTGAATTCTCCTCGCTTACGATGAATCGTGAATAGCGAGCAGAGCTCAGGACGCAGCTATGTTTACACGAAGTGTGAGATTTTGACACCACTCATGCTCCTGGCATGAAAACCAGTTGACGTTAGTGAGGGAGACTGCCCTTGGAGCATGGGTGGGGTCAAACAAACAACCGAGCTCGGCGTTAAGACACGGCTCTCCATTGATTTACGTTACACCCTCGATGCTAACCGAGGAATTGCATGAGGAAGGCGCTATCAATGGAAGTAATGAGAAAATATCTTAATCTACTATTCTCAGACCGGGAAACAGTCACTCAATTATGGATATTGACTTTTTTATAAATCACTGTTGGCTTTGCTATCGGGTTTCCGTTTTAAAGTCTTGGTCATCGGAGCGTAAAACATGGCGGCAATTCCTTTAAATAGCAACAATTTGTTAAACCATAATAAATGCAGCAATACTGTGAAGCAAGGAATTCAGTATGTATAAAATGGCCGACTGAACCCTTTCTCTGGGAATAGGACATCAATACTACCAGAAGTTATCTGTATTCTGTATTGCTCATAATTCTGATTTATTTGAGCAAAGTTTAGAGAAAAACAATGGTGAAGTCCTTGGAGGCCGGCAGAAGCGAGCGAATACAGTGAATGGGCTTTTTTGTTTACAACCAACTGGCGAGTGCAAATGAAACTGGATAGAAGCTCATAGACGATTACACAAGCGGTGACGTCACCGCTTCACAGAGCCAAGTAATTAATATGACTTCGTGAATTGTGTTGCTGACAGACGATTTTATTTTGCCTCTTGTACCACCTCTGAGTAGCATACCTATGCCCCCGTTACATATTAAACTCGCGATAAAATAGCTTTCATTGGTATATAGCTTAATTATGCGTTCCGCGCACTGAGGATTCACTTTCAGGACTGCGATGCGGCTACCGTGAAGCAATGGCCCGCCAAACTCTTTTTTGTGACCTCGAAATAAAACGGGCAAAGAAAGATTACTACCAGATGTAAATTAGCTGAAATGCTTAAAACAAAATTAACATGAGTATAAATTAAGTACTAAATTTACAATCCTTAATTATCGTTTTGGACACAGGTCTTAAACATCTCGATCAATTGAGTGTGTCAATGATTTAAATCTATCTACGTATTCAAGTGGGTCCTGGGCAAAATTTCAACAGTAAATATGGCGGTGTTGAGGTATTAAAGTTTGTATTGTTGACGTCGGATTAGAGGCTAACGTTAGGCGAACTAATTTTCACGCGGAAATAAAATCGGCTTAAGCAGTTGATGTCGCTTCACACGGCCCTATATACGCTGCCGAGTATTAGTAGATGTTTCATATAGTTGTCATTTAAGATTGTCACTACTACTGGGAGTGACAAGTCGATTAAGTCGTCAGTGTGTCGTTTCTTTTCAGAGGACAGGTGCATTCATGTCATTAAACTATATCTTTTTGGGATGAGATCTTTCAACCTAAAACGTCTGTAAAGCTCATAATAGGAGTATAGCACGTACAAGTAGCAAACCAAGGGGAAAAGGAGGTTGCGGTGAATGATAATGTTTAAGAATGATGTAGGTATGTATTGCGTAAAGTAAGAGCCAATCCTATAACATTTTACAATAATATAAAATCACCTTTGGGCTAGCCAAATTTTTACTTAAAAACAAAATGGCGTGCATAATACAAATTTTGACCTAAAATCGGTTAAAAGGCTATATATCCCTCATGCAATTCGTTCAAACCTCAGAAAATAACCATTTTAATGTACAAAGCTATAGGTCTTTACCTCTACAGAGCAGAAAAAGGTCTTACCTTACAAGAGCAGATGTAATTTTGGTTTGAGACGGAGCAACCGAATGAAATGGGCGGGTCATGGGCTATCAATTTGCCCAAAAGACAATAAAAATAAATCATAATTAATGTCGACTAAAAGTAACTCTAATGTGTATTCCTTTTTCATTTACACATCAGGATTAATTTTGTGTAAAAATTAAATTCTTTTTGAAGATCAATGAAGGAGATTATGGCTATTCATAGATCAATTAAACAAAATAGCATAATGCATGGTCATCATTACTTTCATAATGCTATGCCCCGTATATCGTACATTGACGTATTCTTGCTTAACTGTGTAAATCCCATTGGAATGGAGGAAAAAGGGGTGTGCTTACAAAATTGGTCATATCTGGCTTATTTTTTAATCGTTTTCTTTCATTTTTTCAACATTTGGAAGTATATTAGATTTGCTTTATTAAAACAACAACAAATCTATGATTCAGTGACTTTATCAAGGCCAAGGTCATCTGCAACCGTTACACATTTTTTTTTATTCACGTAGTATACCATTTATAACCACACAATGAGCATATCTTATAATTGTTTCTTTAAATTAAACTTCAGGTAATATATAATTGTATTTATTGTTGATAGCAGCTATTTTCAATTCTTTCGCATTTGAAATTAACAAACATCTCTGCCCTGGTGAATTAAAATGGTAAATCATACATTTAATGTGTATTTCATGACGTAAATATTCATCATAGCAATATTTTAGTGTTAACTAAATAAGGGTGGCCCAAAAAGTTTGTCTTATTCGATCGACCTGTAAACCGTAGAATTGCACATGCATATGCAAGGTACAAGCTAGAGTAGACGTTTCTCGTATCATTGCTAAATGTGTCGTTTTACTCACTCTAACTTATAACTATGTATGGGTGTGTGTGTTGGTTGAATTTGTGTTTAGAATTTAACAGCCTGCATTTGAAACACCAATGTGTATAAAGAAAAGGGTACCAACTCGCAAGTGTCTGTTTCTTTTCACTGTGGGCCATGCAATTGACCCCGGCGAATCCTAATCTAAATAACACTCAGTTTAAAACGTGTCAATAACTATCCTTAGAAAACACAATTTGTAGCAGATATATTTTGTCAAATACACTGATTGAGCATCACTGTATGCATCAATGTAAAGATTCCGTCCTTTACATCGATTTCAACATGATCAGTGTTTGGAAACACGATTTATTTCCATTGTTAAAACTATTTTAGACTGTCCCCCAGTCTCTGCTCTGTCTCTGGGTTTTTGAGAGCACTTGGTTAAAAGATAAGGCTAAATTAAAAATTTGAAGACTTTTCAGCTTGCCATCTAGTGGATATGCCGGTCCTAATACCGCGCCCTCTATTATACCAGCCAAAGAGTCCACAAAACACGAATTACACAGGGCTCCTGGAATTACACAAATAGGGAGTAGCTCGCAGACATGGGTTGACGAGTCTAGTGTAATTTCAGTCGCTTAGCATTTTCATTACCGTGGACCCGAGGGAGGGTCTATGTGAAAGTAAGTGTAGACAAGTTAACAGATGAATCAAGCATGATAAGGGATAAAACAGTTGTGATCCATAGAGTACCACCTCTGTAAGATGCTGAACCACCCGCAACATACACTGTTCTCGTATTCAATGGCTGGGTTGGTCGGAAGTTGTCAACTAGTGTAATGTGTGTCACACCATCCCCTAATTCATTTTCGTGAACCGTGCGAAGAGCTGCAAGCTGGAAAAGAAAATAAAAATAAAAATGTGTCAGAATAACTTAAACGAATTTTATCGTACACAACATAATAGACACAATAAAGTTTAGTTACATTTGACATGTTTGACAATTCTGAAGAGTCGTACAATTTCAGTCAAAACCTGTACAGATACCAAGTTTATTGCTTGATCGGTACAATGGTATCCGGGTGTTAATCCACCTTGTTTCACCTGGAATAAGCACATGATTCCAAATAACAGAAACGGGCTATTCATGAAAATCCCCACACACACCAAACGATGAGCATGCTGGAGAGTGCGAAATCCCACACCCTTTTCCAACAAAATGCATGGGAATTTCACATAGTGATATCCAAATAGTGAATAGGAAAGTTCATAATGAAACCAAAAGTGCTGGGACAATGACCACAGTGAAATGTAAACAAATAAAAGCAAGGGGTTCGTCCGCGAAACTTGAATCGTAAGTATATTACGTAACTTTTGCTAAGCGCTTGTACGATTTCTACAGGTTGTGACTTACGTGCGTTCCGAACAATGGACGTTAGACCAGTCGTTGGAATACCTTTTCGCATAAGTTAGGATCGTATACGTGTATTTATTGGGTGTATTGTGGGTGATTGCAATAGTACGAGTCCGGTTGTGGAATGCCGCGTTTCAGTAATATCGATTTTAATGGATTTAGACGCATAGTGTGTTTGGGGTGTTAGTGCAGACTTATAGAAACGGGTTCGTTACTGGGACTATACCCCTCGCATATAGGAATTCCTCCTGGTTGATTGAGAACCGCGTTAAATTGGCCTGTTATAGAGCTGGGTACGTTCGCTTAGGTATTAGATAGGCCTACACAGCACAGAAAAATGGCTCAGAACCAAGAGGGTCGGCTATGTTTTTCCTCATTAGGATCCTTCTTATAGGTTGGAAAGCAAACACAAAGATTTATTTAAAAAAAAATTGGAAAATTAATATAGGCCTTATATCCAACAAACAAAATCCAAAAAGGACATGCCATGATATTGCAGGAAGGTAAATGCCTGAAGCCAGAAGAAAAGGTCTGAAAGACCACTATCAGTGATTTGCTTCTAAATCAGCGAATATCGAAAAAACATCAAAATCAGATTTTTGCATTGCGCATGTGTAACAAGTACAGGTAGCCTAACATACCCTGCAAGATCAGACCAGAACCCTAATAAGGCCATGATCGGGGATTTTAGTCATTATTGTCCGAACGGACACTTACTACAACACATATGAATGGAGAATCGTATCTTGGGAACACTGCCGTTTTCTCCTATTCTGTCAATTCTCCAGCTGGAAAGGTACTATGAGATTCTACAGACTTTCCTTTCACGTGTTGCATGATACTCCTGCAATTTCAAATTTTTCAAATCACTGATAGTGTCTTTAAAAGCCAGTGAAGAAGACATACAATTACTAACGAAGACTTTTGTAAAGAATTCGAAAACTAAGGAACGAGTCAATAGATGACGACTAAATTGTGCACTTTTTAAGGTTGACTCAAATATTTTGAAATGTTTTTTTGGTGTGTGTATTAATTATCATCGAAAATACCAATTCCACCACAGATTGAGATGAAATGTGGTGGATTAGTAAATATTTATATGTTAGTATACAGTACCATAGATCGGCCTACTGTTGGACAAAATTCCGGATATGGAATTTTCTATTACCTAATTTAGATGTTCTATAATGGACATCGATTGAGCTTACATTTTCACACAGTGATTGTATGCATGGATAAGCTTTTTACATGGAAAAATTACGAGTTTATAGGACATTAGGCGCATCTCGGGAAATCGTCGAGTCGCCTTTAAGTGACTCGATTAATGTGATTCTATCTGTATATCCTCTTTCTTTCATTTCTTTTTCTCTTTCCTTCTTTCTCTTTCTTGCGTTCTTTTTTGTTTTCTTTCTTTCTTTCCTCTTTCTTGCTTATTTTTTTTTATGTTGCGTGACATGGATGATGGGCCAATCTGGGGGGATAGGAAGGACATGCTTTCAGAAACATGCATTTTTTATTATTAACTTTAACATGTTTCATCTGTTTTGTTAACTTAATGATACAGGCAATGCGCAATTACATTGATTGAATTCAGCCAATCTGACGGTATAAAATATTGACTATCTTGTAAGAAGAGATCTGCGAGTTTGCTATTATAAATAGTTATATGCGTTCATGACTGACCCCCCCTCTTCCTTCATTTTCTGGAACATAAATGCGTGACCATGATGTTTTCTACAATATGGATGATGGGAACAGCGGACCGATGTTTTCACATCCCACACTCTAGAGTTGTGCTACGTGTACGCATGACCACACGTATTTTAATCCGTAAATTTGGCTTACTCGTAGGACACACACGTAGCCTACGTCCAGTTTCACGAACGCGTAAAAAATCTTAGTAGGCAACTTACGTCCCAACTAGGGCTACGTTAGTCTTCGCCTGTTTTCGCGAACGAACCCCAGTATTCCATTGTTGTCACTCTACAGAACACCTGAGTAGCATAATTGGGTTTTGAGTAGCTACAGGTCCGTTCCCCAACACGTAATTACGACACTGGTAGCCTCCCTTTTCTACTAGTAATGCGTAACTCACTACTAAGTTCATAACTGCTTTTCCGACAAATGGTACGGAGCTACCTGCAACTAAATTTGACGACTGAGTCTACGTCATCCTAGTTTGGTGACTTATACACAACTATTGTGTTCCACCGTTCCCCAAACTGACACGTTCAATGAAGTTGTGAACTAAGTCCGACCAAAGTTACGCACAAAACTAAGTCTACTCTTGGGGAGACTTAACACACACGTAAGCTATTAAGCAACCTTAAGCAACGACTTCATTTCATCGAGGAGGAAGAAATGGATCCCAAAATACAAAATCAAATTATACAAACCATGGAGGATGTTTTGAAGACTACAGCTTATAACCACAGTTGATATAGGCCTACTATCCGAGGGGTCTATGTTACATATGGAAAACCCTCTTAAAGGCACTGAAATAATAGAGGAGACTCCTGGAACGGTTATATATGAAAACCCTGGCGACAGAAATAATAATACTCATAATAAAATAAGTAAAATATGACTAAATGCCCTTCTAAGTAGTGTATTCCTCTATACAACTATATCTATTTATCACGTTTAACATAACTGAAAGTGGCATCAAGCTTGTTACACCTTTTTTTAAATTATCTTAAGTTAAAAGTATGTTTTACAGTTTAAAACAAAAAAAAAAATTCTTAGTGATTTATCTTTTTTGTATCAGAATTTTTATCTGCAGTAACATTTTTGGAATTTGAGGATGGGTCAGTTTTCAAATTGGATTTTTAGTTTTTTTTTTTCTGTATCCGAACAAATATAACGCGTTATGTTAACGTGTGCACAATCAACTTTGTTGCGACGCATCCGTCTGTATTATTCAAAATCTGTTTTTTTAATGATCTTCTTCTTCTTAAATATTATCTTCTTCTTCGTGATCTTCTTCTTCTTCTCTTCTCTTCTCCTCCTCCTCCTCCTCCTTCTTTCTTCTCTTCTTCTCTTCTTCGTCATCTTCTTCTTCATGATCATCTTCTTCTTCATGATCATCTTCTTCTCACCGAATGGAGACATAAAAACCTAATAAACATAAAAGAACTTTGGTCATCATTATACAATTGTGTCAAAAGGACCGTATCCAACATAACAGCAATTTGGCTACTTAGTGACAGCAAAGCTTTTTAGGGGTAGATCTTGAAAATTTGAATTATTTGCCAAAAAATGAGAGAAATGAAAACTTCAGAGGTCCAATGTTGAGAATTTCTCCAAAACGATGCAGAACCAAATAACCGTTGCCGATCACATTTTTGTTTTACCTCGGATATCTGTGATTATTTTAAGGTGCATTGTTTTTAATGTTATAATAGGTTTCAACTCTATAAAAGAACGATTTAATCTCACTTTTCAAATCTTTAAACGGCATCAACTTAATTTCCCTTCGTTATTGTTCGAGCAATTACCCACTAAGGTGGTCTAAAATATTATACGATTAGGAAAAAGGCTTTAAATTAACAGAGCGGTCGGAAACCATATTATGGGCTATGGTCGTACGAACACCAATACACTGATAACCGGTCGTCCGGTAATAATCCTGCCCCCTACTTAGTACCGCGAACTTTTCTTACATTTCACTACGCGAATAGAATAAAACAACAATAGCGAAACACTATCACACATACTCGCTACCTTACACCCACAACTCTCCCCAACGTTTAACGATAGGTTTGGAGTAAAATAGTCTTCAGAATGTCGTAACTCCTTGAGGGGTTTACCAGCTGTGAACTCATCTAAGCAGGAGTTTGGGGAACAGACGTAAGTCGCAAGCACGATCTCTACACACTGGATCGCTTCGCCGATCGAACTGAGGAAACCGGAAATTGCACGGCGGCGGCCCTTTTGCTCTACCCACGAACCTGATCGTGCACGTTCAAAGCAATAGGGAAACTACGGAAATGGGACAGCAATTAGGCGTTAATTGCGTGGTTTATGTAAGGTTTCTAATTATTGGTTTATTTTCGATTATGGGCGGGTTTATGTTCGAACAAAATATGATTCAAACTGTCTTAAAAAGTCTTTAAATGCCATATTCAGGTATTTCTGCTCACAGCCCATAATTCATGCAGTAGGCCTAAGTGCTTTGCCTATTCGACAAGATATATTAGATATTATTAATCCTCCTTTAATATTTTTTCCACGTTACTGACCCCCCTTCTGAGCCCGAAATTACTATTTTTACACAGATCGTTAGTGATGTTTTTGAGTAACTTTGAAAAATATTATTTTCCACCTATATCAGGTATTTCACTCTTTCCTGAACTTATGACGTCATATTGGGGATATTTGGGTTACTTACTGAAGAGAAAACACAAAGCTATCTTGTGGTACCAAATTTATAGGATCGTATTGTCAAAGAAAACATCACAGGGGGTGGTATGGTGGTAACCCCCCCCCCCGCGCCCAGAGAAATTGTTATTAAAAAACGGCTCAGGTAGACAAGAGTTAAGCATTCTTCCTTTTCTTTCTGGAAAGACCTTGTATCTCTTAATCTCTTATTTACGGCTTTAAGAGACTTTGGGGGTATGCAAATTCTTTTTAATAAATATTACTTGGAACAAATTCCTGTGGTGTTCTTGAATTTTGGTCGTGGACCAATACCTCTTCCAAAAAAGAGCGACTATAGCTTCAATGGGACCTCTAGGGGTATAAAATTCACAATACTGAAGTTCATAGGGGTATCAAATTCAGTTGTGATTGTGACTGGTTCATTGATAAAAATAGGACAATGTAACCTAAACTTTCACACATAAACCCGGTGTTGTAATTCTTATTGGCATATAGGCAAAGTGTATTTTTTTGTATTGGCTATTTTAAAGGTATTTTAGTCACGTATTGAGAACAGGTCCAGCAAGGTGTATACTTTTACTGCAATTGGTCCCCTTATTTAAAAAAAACCATGAAAACAGTCTTTTCACAAAAATGGCTCTGTTAGACTCCCTTTAGGGGTTTATTTCACTGAAAATTTTGTCTTGTTAGCCTTTTAGGGTTCATTTCAGAACCCCTGGAATGAGCATGCATACCCAACAAACCCCTGACCCCCCCTACTCCCCCCCCCCCCCCCCCCCATCGATAATCTCGTTTTGAAGATGGGGTCAGTATACGGCACAAAATCATTGTTTAAATCACCTGGAAATTTAAAATTGGAAGTAACTGAAATTTTAGTCCTTGACCTTGGGATTTATAAATCTAGTCTTAGTGACACTGTGTTTGTGATAAATGTAAAAATTAACAAGCTTAGCCCTTAGGCTAATTGTGATCCATTTCTTCAGTATCCGCGAAAAGACTCATGAATTATACTATTATTAGTGACTAGAAGTTTTGCGCTCCATACTATTTCCCATGAGTCATAGCATTGAGAGCACAGCACTATAGTCCAGTACAGTGGCAATACAAGTTCATACAGTATTATTTCACAGTGTATAGGCACTACGTGTACCCACACCAGTATCATCACGAAGTTCGTCGCAAATTGCCTAAAGACCTTTTTTTTTTACTTCTACTCACAGTTAGTTTCAGGCCAAACGGGCAACATACTCCATACAAATTGCTAACGCATGATATTTGTTCAATATTGACCAGAAAGTACTTTATAAAGCATACCATGTATACTCAGCCATAGACCCGTGCAACCGAGTGAAGGTTTTGGGTATAGCCAAAGGGACCGTGCAACTTCCGGTTTCTTCACCGGCTCGCTATCCAAGCGCCGCGAGAATTGCCTATCCATTTGTAGAATCAGTGGTCCGCAACTAATAGATAATCTTAGCTTTTGGCTGATCATGACTTCGACACACACTTACCCATCAACTTTGGGGAACGAAACCCCTGGGCCCTTTTAACTTGACCAAACAGAATACGAATCATTTGCCCTTTCGTTCTCGATAGTTACAAAGACCAAATAAACCGTATGAACATTACGAAAAACCCATGGGAATTCCCCACGGAATTGCCACACTGATTAGTCAAAACAGCTTAGTCATTTCCATAGTAATTTCGTATTTTGAAATGTTCATGGGGTGGATAATTTTCTGGAATAGCATTATGCAATTTAAAGACAGCAATTCGATAAATGTGAATTAACGAGAGCGCCGGTCTTTCAAAATTGCGTCACTGTACCACAGCATGCTAGCTGGATGGTAATTAGACGGTTGGGGCATGCCTAGCCTACGCTATTTTCATAGCCTACATATCCACATCAAAGGGAAGACACCCAGTGTGAAATTCATTACAGATTAGTAGAATACAGTATACCGTCTTTGTCTCGTAAAACAAGTTACCCTTTTCTTAAATGAACAAAGATTCCTCCCAATTTCTTTTCCCCAATATAAGACCTATGGATACCCATAGAAATCAGAAACATGAAGACCATTAAAGATTTTCAACGGCTATGCAACGATACAATACTTTAGGCTAGTTCTAGTTCATCTGGGGATGCAGGGCCATTGTTATATTGGGTCATGAAAACACAATTTAAAGATTTCAGGGTCTATCATCACCCCCCCCCCCCCCCCCCCTCCCTGATTCAGATTGAGTACTTTTTCATGTCTTAAATCGCAAATACCTGTCCTTCTTCACCAATACATAAATCCCATTGGCAGTATGGTAATAGTGAACCTATTGCTGATAATTCTCTAAAGAAAGACCCTTAATTCAAACGACTGATCTTCAATTTTACAATACCACTAATTGATACACAGAAGACAAAATGTTGAAACTTTTTCACTTTGGGCATGTTTCTTTAACATTTTCAACCTCGCAAAAAGAAATACAATAATTTTGACCTCGTGATACATGATAATGTCAATGAGTGGTTCATCCTTGTTTGCGATGTAATTTGCCTATTGGCTTACGGTAGACAATCCACTGAATTACTTCGTCACAAGTAGGCTTGTAAGAATGACCTTCCGAATGAAGTAGTCACGCAAATTATCGCCATCCGGAAGCATGCCATCCAATCAAAAACTTCGGTCAGGGGGGATTATCCCCTAAACACAATAAATGTCCAATTAAAATAATTAACAGAGGGGGGGGGGGGGGGGGGGGGGGGGGGGGGGGGGGGGGTGTTGTAACAGTGCCGCTAACTCCGATGCTGTGTTGTCATATTTGTAATTTGAAAAAGCGGGTTGTACATTTTGTGACCCCACTTTTTCTGCTCCCAGTTGAATTCCGCAGCCTTGACGGAATATAGTACAGTATTCCCTGCACTTTACAGTGCGATCCTGGGAGGGGACGGAGGGGGCACGCGCCCGGACTTCTGCAAATCTTGCAAAATCATTTTTGACCTTTTTTGCCAAGTTTTAGCCTTTCACCCCCCAGAAATTTTGACGTTGTTTCAAATCTTGATCCGCCCTGCGTTATCCGTCAAGGACTGCTGAATTTCCACGGGAGTCAGGCAAGGTGTGTGCATTAAATTACCAACCCCCCCTCTTGCTCAAATTGTTACGATTCATATCATGTGTTTATAGCATTTGAATGACTCTTTAAAGGCTTGACGCAGGCGATTTCCCGATGAGGGCGCACTCAATTCCACACATCGTGTTTTTGCATATACATAATTCTTGTCCATATACTAATGACTGTGTGAAATAACTAAGCTCAAATCAGCGTCCTTCAATTAGAAAATCACAACTTTGTTATAAAATTCCGGATCCCGGAATTTTTATTATTCACGGTATCCGATGACACTGTTATACTGTGCATCAATGCTAACTGCATGAAAACAAAAAATCCGATTCATCCTCTAACTTTGGAATTAAGCATTTTAGGTTCCTATCTTTATTTCTATATCATTAATTTTTCATTTGCCTACACAAAAAAAAATTTATATTTGCGAAATCTCTGAGTCAGCCCTTTAATCAACGTTTCTAGAACAATATAACGGTACACAATAGACAGTTGTGATAAAGGTGTTTTTTACCTTTGAACTTGACTCTATCAGTAACTTGTACTATTTCATCAAATGGCAGAATTGACAACATCGCCTCCCTGATAAGGAACGGATGTAAGTTAATTATATTTCTCAAAAGACAAATAATAGGTAATTGTGGACTTATGAAATAAAGTCAAATATTTCACGGATTGACCTTATTCGCAATGTGTTCATATTGATTTTATTCGTTTTTGAATCTTTTATCTTTCGATAAGTTTCCCTCATAAATACTCCCACCCTGCCAGGCCGTTCTTGTACCTTACTGCTTCGTCGAAGCCTCGTAATTATCTCTATCCCATGCACGATCTTGCATCTAGTCATTAATAATATTGGTGAAGTCGAAGCGATATAATTTATGATAACTTCTCAAATAACCGGGTGCGTGGACGTCTTCCCCTACGGGCGCCAGTTGCAACTGGCGATCAGGAAGTAGCGTTTTTTTTTCTTGGTAGATCTAAGGGCAATTTCCCACTAAAAACAAGGCAAGTAGTCCGCTCCGTGATGTTTTAAATTGGGAAAAATTGAATCCATGGGCCGTTAGGGATTATATATATATGATTATATATATTTATATATATATAGATATATATATAGTTGTTTCTCTCGTTCGTTGCTGACGTGTGCGTGTCTTTTTGTGATGTTTGTTTGTGTTCGTTTGTGCGTCTCTTTCTGTATGAAACAGGAGGCATCAACCTCCCTAATTGAGGAAACATCACACTATGAGCTATAAATTCTCAATTCCTTGCACTGTTCATTACCTATCCATTCACCAGTGTATTTAGAAAATCACCCTGGTTTTTGGGTAGGATATTAGGGCCTCCCTTGATTTTAGTTTTCTTGTTGCTGGCCGGTCGGATTGGCTTGCCGGGTCAAATAAGCATTTTTTGTAATAATTCATTACTTGTAATAACTAGAATTTCCATTAAGTTTTTCTCTCCTAAGCATATGGACTCAATCATCAGTGACAGGTCACGGTGGGCTGCTCGACTATCAGGCTCAATTTACAGTCTATTGGCAGGTGGTCTACTCCAGACTTGGAGTCAGGGTCATATCATCTTTTCAGTTTATTACATGTACAATTATAATCCAAACATCAAGTTGAATTATTATTTCTCAGTGGCGCACGTCACTGCAATAATGGATAAATACCATCTTCGGTATAGAAATTTTACACTACTATATTCATATTTGGTATTGGATTACTATATTAATATTCTGGTATAGGTTTAACTGCCCACACTTGGTGGATAAAATAGGCCTATATCTAGTGTGAATTGTACTCAAATGATTCAAAGGTTCATTAGGAATGAAAAAAAAACAGTAATCGGTTTTTCACACATTCAGATCAACACTGAATAATCAAGAAGAGATGATAATATACAATTAAAGCTACCTGTCCAGACATATGAAACCAAATGTCCTCTTTGAAAATTGCTTGTTTTTGTAGCTTTTGGCCTGATCCCACAGAATAACTTGTCTCACAATGGTATAATACCCTCTGTATCAAACTGTTTCTGGTCTCACAATCATAATTTTTGGTGGATATTAGTGCAAACTGGAAACATTTTTTGGGGGAGGAGCTAGCGAGGGGGGTTAGAGGTATGTGGAACTCATGATTATTTGGGGAGGGGGACAGGAACAAGAAAAGAAATACAGATTGTAAGCCTGAATGATTTGGCCAGTGGTTTTTTAATACAGTATTGGTACCCCGGATTTTTTGTCTCCCCCCCCGAGATTGGTAGAGGAAGAGGACTTGGGTAGGTGGGTGGGGTGGGGGGTGGGGGATGGCTAAAAAATCGGCCCCTGCAAGTCTCTGCAAGTCTTTTCAGAATAAAGTCCTTTTATCATGTTGATGCATTATTTAAGTCTTTAGTAGAAAAAATCGAGGAGAAAAATTATTACAGAAGTTGTTGATTTTTTCTAGGCAAATCGCTGAAGCAATGTTGTTATTCCAATTGAAAGTCAATAATGAATTGACAAAATAATGAATAAGATTCTCAATCGTCGTAAATTTTTTAAAAGCTCAACAAGAACTAAAAATCAAGTGTGCAGGGCATTATAACTCAGATCACACAATCTCACGCTGTTAGTTAATGTCAATGTATAACCCATGAACTGTGTCCTTGGTGATGTGAATATTTTATCCATAGTAGTCAAGTAGACAATATTACGCCCCCCGACCATTATGGAATTTAAACACTGGTCTTAGGTCTGTCTTGGCGCATTGCTTGTGTGACAAGGCGACAATGGTGCGTAGCTGCCCAAACTCGCTTTCGTTACAAGATGCTCCTCCACTTTTGGAAGGTAGAAATCAAGGCAGATTGGCTGCTGCATTGCGACGTAATGTAGGCTTGAAAGTTAAGACTGCTTCCACAGTACAATCATTCGCTGGGTTACAACTTTGACCTGTATGAACTTCCATAGCCAGGATTAATGTTAAATTTAAACATATAATAGAACATTGGTAAAGATTTCACTCAAAAGTAGTGAATAATATAAATCCTAATGAGAAGCATTACCAGGTATTGCAAATAGCCTATGCTTAGTTATTGGGAAACTAACCTCAGCCGGTATGGTACGCCAATCAAGTTTTTTGTGTTCAGATCCCAGGAAATCTGTCCTTCCCCAATGAAAATGGAGCTGTTGCGCCTTGATAGGTCGCTTTCAATTGGTTCCGCCTTTGATATTAAAATCTCCAGAGAGGGTGACTTGAACTGAATTGAATGCGCAATATGGACCAAATTGGTGATGAGAGATGTGTACCCAAGAAAGATTTCTTATGGTTGAAACATTGAGTGGGGTCATATAACTCGAATGTGTTGAGCGAATGTACACCCATAAGATGACTGAAATGACTGCGCCATATTACTGAATAGGCGAGAGAATAAGATTGTAAGATATTAAATATTGCGTTCACCTTTTCTTTGAAAAAAAATGGCAGTGTAAAATACAAGGCAGAGGTAGGGGTTACGAAATAAAGGTTATGAGGAAGACTGTTCGTGGGGATCATTGCGAAAACGACGACGATTGATGACGCGACAGTGATGATTTGCTGACGAAGTAGGGATGATGGTGTATGTCTTGCTTCTGCTTGCTGATGGTTTGAAAGATGACTATATTAAGATGGGCCAATGTGTTGGCCACTTTTGTATGTTGTTATACTGCTGATAATGATGTGTGATGACAGTGACATCGAAGATGATAATGACCACGATGATGATAGTGATACATTGGCGATAGTGGACATTCTATTCTGAGTAAGATGGAGAATTCTGGCGAAAAATGATGATGCAGTTGATGCCTTCATGAAGAACAGGCAGAGATATTGATAAACTTACCGTTGGCTGTGTCCATTATTAGTTATAGTCCATTGCGATGGTTTTGGGATGTCATCTTTGCCTATAGCCTTGAATTCCAAAGGGGTTAGTAGTGCACACTAGGACTCGCATTTCGTGTTTATCTATATTGAGGGTTTGGGGGGGGGGATTGTGCAGTACCAGCGCAATATTTGAGGAATATATACGACCAGTTTGATGGACCTGTAATAGGGCAGGAACTAAGATGTTTTAACTAAAGTTAGAAAATTACATCTAAAAAAAAAATGCTGCCTTTATCGTGTAAAGGGGACCAATAGCCAGAGATCAATTTGAGGTAGAAAGTAATGTGAAAGTTATATCATGAAGTGTACTATCCATATGGATTAACTACATAAAACCCCGTGCAAAACACATATGACAAACAATTGAAACACTCCATTAGCAGAAACTACACCAACACTAGGATTTGAATTGAAAAAAAAACTCTTCTCGAGAAATAGTGGCGAATTTAGGAGGAATAAAACAAAAAGCGCATAGCCAAATCGAACGAAACCCCGTTTTACAGCGCAGCTCTAAATTGAACCCGATGAGCTACAGGCGCGACCACCCACATGGAAGACCAAATACTTATTATAAATCTAGTTGGTTGTTTTTTTTTTTTTTCTTCCACCACCCACCACTTGGTAGCTCACACGATGAGAACGTGTGTAATATACAGACGTTATGGGTTCCATTATGGCCCACAAGTTACTGTTCATTTCTTTCATAGCCGCCATTTTGGATATTTGATGAAATGACATATTTTTCTAGATTAGTGCATTTTAAGCCAAGGAGTCCTTTGCTATGTTCAATTTTCAAATATAAGAATTATTATACAATCACTTTCATAAAAGGACATGTAATTGCAGGTTTGGTTTAATATTATCGCCATATCTTGGCCGCCATAATCTTTTTTCAGCTGAATTCAATTAAATTTTCCGTAATTATCTTGGCTATATAAACATGTTAATTGCATATCGACTTATAGATCGTTTTCTGACTCTTCCATTGTAGAGTTATCAATATGTCTATATACTCGCACACTTGGCCGCCCTAATACGTTTCAGCGGGAAAGTCCATCATTTTTTCAAGTAATCACTTTTTCCCTATGATATATAACATGTTTAACTTGCATATAGACCTTTAGATATCGTTGTCTCTTTCCATTTGTAGGGATCAAGCTACTTTTATATGTTCACTTGCTGGTTGGTTAATGGAATTGTGTTGCTAGTGACATTGAATGATTTAAAAAACACAAACAAAATCATTTTTTTTTTTTTTGTTTTTTGTTTTGTATACTTATGAATGGCGAAAAATTTTTAACATTTTTTGCAGTTCGTAATTAGTTTTTCTGATGAACATACAGTATAAGTATTTTTTTAATTGTTTCCATATTTTGTCATAACCACGTGTTTTTTTCTTCTCTGTCTCTGTCTGTCTCTCTCTCTCCTCCTCCTCTCTCTCTGTACGGTCATTTAACACTTGCGGAGTCCATGGAATTTTCTTGCCCATTATGGTTATGTAAATATAAATCGGTATCAGATTTCTTATTGTCACCGTAGGTCCGGGTAGCTCCAATCAGGGAAGCCGCACGACCATCTACAATGTGTGAATAAATAATAAAAAAAATATAAAGAATTAAATTAGACGAGCTCGTTATCAACACTACTTTCTTTTTCTGTGTCTCAGTTAAAAAACCAGCATTTGGTAAGACGCATTGTTATAAGATCAAAGAGATGTACAACAAAACTCAAATAATACCCGCGGGAATCGGTCAATAATCTAGCCGAGTAATGTATGTAGTAAATGAAAACTAATCGATGTGCATCAATTAAGGGACAAAGCTACCATGCACTATTCCCGAAGCCCGCCTATCGCTTACACGGTGATTCTAACGGTATTTTGTTGAAATGGGTTCTCTCAAAGAGAGATTTTTTAACAGATACATAGGCAATGGCCCCTATCCCTTACACTAATAAAATCTCGTGTCTTTAAAAGAAACAATATCACAATATGCCAATAATCGTTTTTACCTATAGTAGATTTCAAATTAAATTGAGAAATAAACAAAAAAACAAAAAAACCGAAAAAGAAGAAAAATTATTTTAATGGCCACTATGGTAAAAAAAAAAACATGGTCACTCATACAATGTACACTAATAGAAACACAATAGCATGAACGGTAACAGATCCTGTCGTTTTTTGTGCAAAAGGTAATACAATGAGAAGTCACTTTGATAAAAATAGGTCCCGCCGAGACAATTTCGTCTAAGAATAGGTCGACATGCACAAGCACAACGACTGCACGTTTTTTGTACTGTCTTTGAATTTAACCCAAAATGAATCCACGCACAGCTTTCGATTTATCACAAACGAATTAAACGCCCCTACCCTCATGGCTCAGATTTGAAAGCTTTATAATGGTGGAAATTGAAAATCTGCGTGCTTGCGCAGGTAAGGATTTTTGCCCACATTTGTTCTCTTAAGACATGGGAGTGGGAGAAGCTATTTTCTAATGCATGGAAGGCCATGACAGCCATTGAATACAGGGCTTTCCACCAAAAGTCTGGTGACACACTGATTTATAAAGTGGCAATGCAATGTCACCTGGCTCAAAGAGTACTTTTACTGAAGTTGAACCAGTAGACCGAATACCAAGAAGCTGCTCCGCATGACTAGACGCGTTTTTGGATAGGACAAAATGAGGCGCTATACACTTGGTCTCTGATTAGCATTTTTTTATTTTGAGGATATTCAATTTATAAATTCGAACCGGCATTGTCCAACCCTATATCAACGCACGATTAATAAAAATGCAAATATATGCCAAAATATTGTTTAAATGGCCATGAGAAATACCGGTAGGCGCTGAGAACGGTGTAACAAGATAAGCTACTCGTGACTGATGCAGCAACGCGCTTGTACACTCGCCCTCTTTGCGAAAAAAACAAAAACAAAAACAAAACACGGATTCCTGGCCGGCAGGTGTACGTCTAGTCTTGTTCCCCTTTCTAGATACTCCCCGTGTTTATCAGTGGTATTGACCTAACGAGCTAGTATTGACCCTCCCCCCGCACCCCCCCCCCCCGCCTAGTCTTATGTACACCCAAGCTCCGAACACGTCCTTAGCCCGGGGACTACCTACCCCCAATTGGAGTGTCGTCAGAGTCCTCGGACTATGAAAACCCGTACGCAGACTATAGAAAAGCCTAGGCCTAGTCGGGCGCCCATGTCAACTTGTTATACATGTCCACATATATAGAAATGCTCATAAAACTTTTCATACCTCCATTTTATATACAACTATCACCTCCCTTATAAACGATTACTACCGTTCGCAAATCAACACTGACAACGCTAACCCGAATCTCTCCACATTAGACTTGCTATACATGAATCGCTCACTGTTATTTTTGGATTTCAAACAACTTGATGGGCCGAACCAATTAAGCAAATGACAGAGTCGCTTTTAACTCATTGGCTAACGGATGTCGCCTTCATGCTGTCATCATGATATATCCGAGCAAGAACGGTCTGGTGACTGGTCAGGAACGGTTTATTTTGCGTGTGTCATGTTCAAAGTCAGCTTCATGAATAATAATTAATCTCGATCCCATACGTCATTGCATCGTATCTATCTTTTGGATTGGCTATTAAAACTTGAATAATTCCTCGTCGCCCGTATATGGACCCCCCCCCCCCGCGAAGACTTTTCCACAATTTCGAAAAAAAATACAAACTGGCCAAGACGCTTCACTGAGCAGGAAAATTCGTCTGCACGTGCAGCGTCACTCGTCTTTTCAATTGCCCATAACAAAAAACAATGAGACTTTTCCCACAAAATTCGGAAAAAAAAATTACAACTGGCCAAGCGCTTCACTGAGCAGGAAAATTCGTCTGCACGTGCAGCGTCACTCGTCTTTTAAATTGCATTACCGAATAACAACTGAAGACCGTAGCACTGCACTGGCATTGTCGGTTGTGGGATTCTCAGCCGAGTTTGGATTTTAATAACAGTAATAGCTAGATTTCAACATTTGCTATAGTACTAGTGAAATAATTCAATGATAAGCCTCTATGACCAGACTGGTGTACGTCTTGTGGGAGTAATCCGTGTCTGCACGGTGGTAGCTGCGTGGCTACTACCTGACGAAATTGGCCGGGTCTGCCTGTGTATCGAGGCCTCAAGGCACAACGTCCGCGAACAACCTTCTCCACGACTTTTAGCACATGGGACATGTCCTTCTATGCTGTGTTTTGTTGTCTCCATCGGGGGGCAGAAGGGGAAAACCAATTGTAAATTCATATAATTATTAAAATCATATAATCGTCTGTTCCCACAAATAAAACTGGCACATTTTTCTTGAAAAAGAATAAAATGTCACTTCAATTTCATTTCCTCAATATCAGTGACTAGTGGATACACATAGACTTCAGCAAACAATGGAGTTAAAGATATTCAATCACTGGCCCGGTATGCGTTGGAGAAAATCACTACTCAAATTGCCTTTCATCTGGGAGTGCAGGAAAATTGTTATAACCTTGTCGCGCAGCTGAATAGATTTCAGCTGTTACCGCTCTACAATTTAGACTGAGTACTTTTTCAGGACAAAACACTTAACCCATCCCAAATAATAAATATTGAGCTTCTGTAGTCCCGTGTTCATACTTTGGTGGCCATGTTTTTCATCATTTATTCGAAAAGGAACAAACATGAACAAACTCATGAGAGGAGAAGGTGTTGCGGGCAAGCTTTGAACTAACAACTTTGGGCAGAACCAAAAATCCGTAACTTATTGCTTAACTTCATTTCTATTCAATTTACGCGTTTTCGGAAGAAAAATTAGTGTCAACGACCTATAAGATAATGCATAACACTGGTTAGTATTGTGAGAGACGAGGGTTGGTATTGTCGCTCAACCCGACTCGTGGCGGTGTAAAACACCTGGCTATAGAACATGCCCCACATACCGGAGTCAATTGTAATATCTAAGACTCAGTTTTGTGGAAGTCAGTCTGTTAAATGTCCATTGGGCTCTGATATTGGGGAAAAAGAACATTGAGGTGACTATTTTTATTTATTTTTTAAGAAAATGTGCCAGTTTATGTGCTGGGGGGGGGGGGGGGGAAGAGACAGTTATGTGATTGTAATTTAATTTATTTTGAATTACACTTGGTTTGCCTATAGGCCCCTCGATGGGGACAAAAGAATTTGTTATACAGTGGTTATTTGGTCACCGCCAAAGTCATGTGTTCATAAAACTGCTACATAACTGCGTGTAAATACTTTGGCAACAAGGTCATTCAGACTTATGTGGGCGAGAATTAACTACCATCTAGGAAGTGTTTTGCATTCATCAAGGAACGCTGCTGTAGATACGCTATCTATGAGGATCAACAAAAAAACATTTTACCCTATATTAGTTTAAAAAACTTGATTTGTTATAAATGTCGATACGACTACATTCTGTTCACGTAATATGGTATTCACGGTTTGAAACCAGTTTAAGCTAGAAAGGCAATAGTGCGATTGTGTTCAATCATCCGTCCTCTTGATTCCCTTAATAAGTAAACACCATTTTTATGAGATCGTCGGATTAGCTACTATTTTTTTTTAAAACCACATACCCTGAAACTACAAACTTGAGATCAAACCAGACCCATCATAAACTGATGGAACATCATTATGCCCTGAATGTACACAATGTAATGGCGTCACATTAAACATTTGCAATTGTTGTTTGTTTATCAAGATTATACAAGTTCAAAGTTAAGTAAACAATATAGCAAAACATATTAATGATTTAATTCATAATTTGCACGAACAGGGCGTACGAGGATTTATTTTTGGTGGGGGGGTGTGCGGGACCTTTTCGGGCGTCGACCTACCCCCTTAAAATGGTCCTTTTTGGACTTTTTGAACATGTTGATCACCAAAATTGAACTTTTGTGTCAATTTGCTAAGTTTTGGACCTTTTATTTTATCCCAAAAAATCAGCAAAAATGACCTTTTGCCTCTTTTGTGCAATTTAGAGGGGTCGACCGCACCCCCCCCCCCCCCCCCCTGCGTACGGGCTGTGCACAAAGAAAGATAGTTTTTACAGTGTGTCCTTGGAAATGACAGTAACTTCTGTTGTATTTTACATGCCTTGATTTCATATAATTTCATTAGTTTAGAACATATAACAATCTTGAAACGCAACTTTTACCTTTAAAGTGCATGAGGAAACGCAAAGCCGTTACGTGATAAACTTGGACACAATTCAAATCCAATAGGGCCGCCAAATTGGACTTTTCAAAATGGTCGCCATTTTTCCCTTGTTTGCTATATCTTGACGTACAAAATACTAATGACAGAGATTAAGCGGCTAAAACCTAGGATTTTTTAAGGTCAGGAATCCAATGAGTTGGCATTGAAACTTCCAGCCCTCTTCATAGCACAAATATGGCTCATTGTTTTTCAAAATGGCCGCCCATTTTAAACCATTAAGAGATTTAACAAAATAAATTAAAATAAATGTAGATCTTTAAATCCACATGACACTAATCACATTCATAAACTAGTCACGGAATGTCACTAGCCTATCTGTTATCAATTTTTGACCTACTTGGACTGTATTCACGAAACTACCCAAGACGTTTCAAATATGTAATGCAACTGAGCGGCATAATTTGAAGGAACCCTTTGCGGAGACGAGGTAACTAGCTAACAAAAATAAAACTGAGGATGTTAACTGGCCAACACATATGATTTTGGTACAATGACGTTAGAATGGCAATCGTTAAAGTCCGCAAAGCTGGAAATGATCAATTCCCATAGACAAATTGTACAGGTAGGCGGAATTTTTTAATTTTGCACCCAAAAAGTAGGAATCAAATCAGATTTTCCATCACCCGGTTTTTTGACTCTTAAGTAGTGAAATCTGACTAGTATAGAGTAAGAGGTAGATGAGGAGTAAGGCAACTATCAGTGATTTGCTAATTCGAAAGCGAAAAATCAGATTTTTTGCGTGTTTGTAAAAATTACAGGTACACTAACATTCGCCCATTCCCTGCAAATGATAAGACCCGGCAGCAACCTAATCAGCACAGAATCGGGGCCTTTTGGGTCATTCTGTTCCTACGGACACTTTCTACAGCACATAATTGATGAGATTCATATGTTTGAACACTGCCGTTTCCTTTCTTTTTCTTTCTGGCAATTCTTCAGTTGAAAAAGTACTTTTTGAGAATTCTACAGATTTAACCCTTCCCTTTTAAGCTATTCCGGCGAATTTCAAATATTTAGACCCTTTCCGGTGAATCGCTGATGTGTCTATAAGTCACATAGATTCTAACTTACTTACAGAGTAATGCGTGGTATATTATTCGTTAACAGACAAAAATATATTGAACGAAGGTGAATCGGACTTATAAACGAAGTGAATCGGTTTCTAAAAATGCATCTGGTATTTCCCCGTTTCAATGGAATTAAATGGTTGTTTATCAATTTATCGCTTCGACTTCTCAATGGTTTACATAGCTTTAACTTCTCGAAATTAAAAATGTTGGTGGCGTTGGTCGTCCCCGCATATAATTAACATATTTCCTCCGCCTTCCGATTTCTGTAAGTAGGCCGCGTTTTGTTTTAAAATAATTTTTGGAACGTATTTCTGAATGTTATTCGTATAAGATATGTTGATAAAAACAAAGTGCGCTTTCTCCATGGTTTCATTTGAGATGGGGAAAATGAAGTATTAAAGCACCTCGTCCTTCGAAGGGACATTTAATCTGTCCGCTTCCCATGTATTGAAGAGTTAGAAAAGGAAGACTATTAACTGCCCACTCTGCAAGACCTCATGGATTGCAACTACAAATGTTTCATCAATTATTTTACTAATTAATCGGGATTTATTGTTACCAATAACTTAATTAATTCAAGCGAAAAATACATAGTTCATAATAGTTTGGCACGGTTCTTTAACCACACGAATCGCTAACTAATCTCAATCAGGCTTAAAGTTTGAGCAATGCTCGCTTGATTGGTTTATGTATAGAGATGAAACCGGCCATTCTTTGGTGCACAGACGAATGGCCCAACAAAGTGATCTGTATTCGATCCCGTCTCAACTGGCCAAAGCCAACATGGAACTGTATAGAAGGAGACAAATTATACGCATTTACGGAAAGAGAACACGCTTTTATATAAGATTGGACCTACATACCGATTTCATATGTCTGTTAAATAGAAAAGCATCTCTGTTGGCAAAGAGGATTATGTAAAGAAAAAAATAAGAGAAAGGGACCTAAAATGAAGAGAAGAGAAAAGTAAAACTAGTTTACTGTTCGTTGTATTTTATTCTGTGTCCTGTACTTTTTCTTAGTGTAATACTTAAAATCGGCTACTGTGGCTACTCTAAGATTAGTATTAACTATTTGGCCCATCGGACTCATGCGCGGTTGTTTTTCTTTCTTTCTTCGAGTTTTATATCGGATATAAAATCAATAAAAGCACTTGAATAATTTGCATATGTTCACATGGTTTCTACAATTAAAAAAACAATATAGTTTTCTATATCTTAAAACCTGTGTGTTTGCACGAGAGGCCAAAAACGTTCACGGTCATAGAGGGAAAATATTAATATAATGATCCGAGTGTTAAAAATTACTTAATAAAACCAGCCCATTTCCATAGTAACATTTCCAAATAATAACATTTTACTTTATTTTAATCAGCTCAAGGTATTTAGCAGAGGCTTAAAGTGGTGACCCACTGTGCATTCTAATTTGTTTACCCCAGGATGACCTTGACAATTGTTAAGCCCATACTGTGTGTTTTAAAATAATGTCAAGATATAGCAAACGAACCTTTTTAATCCTTAGGACCAATTGAACATGTCTATACACATGAAACATTTAAAATTTTACCCTGATGTTTATTTTTATTCCTACGCACAAGGCCAACAATGTGCGGAACTTTAGGAATGTTCAATAGATACCTCTCAGAAATCGTATTCCAACAGTTTTCGTTCGTCCCAAATGTTTGTGTTTTTCTTTCTTAATAAACAAAGTACTTAAAAAAAAAAAAATTTTAGTGATATTATGAGATATCGGAGCACCAAAACAGAGAGAAGTCTGTGAAATGAAATTAACATGGAAATGTACTCAGCACAAACGAAATTCTTTACAACATCATTAGACCATATGAAAAGCGCGCCACTGCTTAATATAATTAACCTTGCTTGGGTCACCCTGAATAGCGCAATACCAAAGCACAGAAAGCTTGCATCTGAGTCAAATTATCCAATTACTTTCATTCCCATTTTGCTCATAATAATTCATAGACACTGTTTTTACTTAGTACATTTGTGTTGCAATAGATCGAAGTCCATATAGCGAAAATGTCAGTTGTTTAGTTCTGACATCGTCTTTAAATAAACTGCATTGCGGATGTATCAATGCAAAACCACAATTCCGTCAAACATTTCCCATCCATTACATCGTTTCCCATTATACCGGTTTTTTGCTAGTTTGATCCGATCGTGTTTTAACATCAGTTCAACCTTTACCTTCGCAACCATCGTGTCACGGCGCATCGTTTTCCATTGCCTGTACATGCAAGACCCCGTGCAGTAATTGGTTGGAATAGGTCACACGACATGCATTATGCATGATGCAGGGGGTGTTACGTCGTAAATTATCAAGACGTGCCGTCGTTTTGTTTGGGTGGTTTGAGGATTCTTTTGCGTGTGTATGGCAATGGAGTAGCGGTGCCCGGCGGCAACCTAGACTCCTTTATAAAATATTGTTGAATGTCCCGGAAAAAGTGTGTTTCGTGCCTCAGGTGACGTGCTACGTATCATGATTTCATGTTTCCATTTTAATCTTCATGGCTGTATTTTGATGCTCTTTTTAATATTTACATGATCGTTATACTATTCAATGTAGTATTTGTAGAAGAGAAGCCACCTTCTTATCCATAAGCTTGTGTCAAAGAAACCCTCTGGACATGTTGATGTGAGAAGGCGTCGATCTATATTAGAAAAAAAACACTTTCTTTTCTTCTACTTGTTTCTTCTTCTTGTGTAGATTATGGTGTTTTACTTAACTTAAAGGTCCATGAACACGGCTGAGTAGACTTAATTTCTTACATTTTAAAACCTTTCCCCCAAAAATTTCACATTTTTGAAAAAAAATTATTTGATGTTTTCATTCCGTAAAACAGTAAAACAGAAGAGTTCCAGAGGGGAGGTGGCGTTTGTGGTCAAATTTCTGGAACAAGAATGCTGGCATTACTGCCACATTTACCAAACTTCAAAAGCCCATGTTTCATCAGCTCACAGACAAATGCTATTGTATATGTGCTAATCACCCGGCTCATCCATCTTTCACTTGCCATATCAATAACTTACTACAAGACTAAAGTAAAATGCCTGAATCCGCGATCCCCGGTGTCATTTATAAACAGGTCCGTGTGACTGAGGTCCTACCACCCATCTGGCCATTGTGTTCTCCATTGAGTGCTGTATGAATCCGTTTTCGCACTGTATCCCAAATGGCCTCGTCTACAAGGTCACGGTTTTATTCCGACATGTTGCTAGTGTAAGCCTGGACACGGGGGGGGGGGGGGCACTCAGTTTCTTTACACCGGTCCGGAATTCTTTTGAATTGGGTCGCAAAACATGCTAGATCCACTTAAAAATCTGGCAGGGATGTTAACACCTTTTCTTTTCTGTTCCAGAATTACCACAAACTGCCACCTACCCCCCCCGGAACTCTCTTTCTGTTTGTACTGTTTTTTACAGAAGGTAAACATCCAAAGTGTTTTCAAACTCGTGGAGTGAGTCAGTAAGGGTACTTTTCATTATTGTCAATTTTTTTCATGCCATTATGTCCCTTTAATGAAAGGTAACAACACCGCTTGCAACATAATTTTCTCTGTGGTTTTAGAACGATACCTTAATTGATACCATCGGTTAATGTGTGGTAGAACATACCTTAATTACCTACCTACCACCCCCACCCCCCCCCCCCCTAACCTTTGACCTGGGGGGGGGGGGGTGAAAAAATCAGGCAAAATCAGAAACGTCACAGTGGATGGGAATATTTTGTATCATACCTTCCTAAATATCAATATCAATTTATTTCCATATCACATACCTTAAATACCATTAAAAAAAGTCATACCGACTGGCAGATAGACAAAGGACGTGCTCGTGACAAAAAATCATAATAGGAAACGTTTAATCCAATTATGTGGACATATAAAAGTACAATTTTATGGAAGTAAATAACACAAGGAATTTCCACAATAGTGGCAGACTTTTGGTACAGGTCTTTTTCAAAGAAAATCACTGAGATGGGCCCAATTTCAATTTCGCCTTTTTTTGTCCGCAGATATGTTCTACTCTTCAAAACTGTTTTTTTTTTATCAACAATCAAGTCATTTTCTCGGAACTATTAACACTTAACTGCATTAAGGGGGGGCTCCTAGGGGCCCATTTTTTTCATTCGGCGATTTTTAACGCGGCAATATATTTGGTTTTATATTTTTTGTTATTTGTCTAGCTGTTAGTTGCGCTTGCCATTGGTGCAAAAAAAATCCTCAAAATCAGTCGCGTCGTTTTGCGTTTAATTTGCATGGGTTACTAATGGAAAGCAAATTGGACCAAAAAAAAAAAATCTTAATAGAGTTACTGTTATTCTGATTTTCATTATGCCTACACCTAGTGACAAAAACAAGTAAATAGTTAATCAAAAACATTCTGTTGCAAATAGTAGGAATGGTGCCTATAATATTTTATTACACTCATGTAGTGGGTTACGGTTAGACCCTTGTTAATTAAAAGACATGTAGGTTGTGATTAATAGTAAATAGTTCATGCTTTGCCTCAATTAAAACGGAAAATTATAGTGGTCTTTCCGAATTTGAGGCAAAATTCAATCAAGTTTTGCCCCTAGTTTTATTAGACCAATTTTTTTTCAGTTTTACTTCTTACTGTTGAAGTCTTTTGAAGCCTTCTAACATTGGGTGGATGGATTTCATCTAAAAAATCCTTGAGCAAAGTTGTCATATTATGGAGGGGGGCCTATGAACCCCACCCCCGTTATGTACTAACTGGGGAGTGCAAACCCCTTATTGCAGTTAAGTGTTAAATGCCACAAATTTCAAAGGAGATGGATAAACCTACTCTCAAATCCTCTATGGACATGCCATTGCAATAAACAGTGCCAGGAAAAAGAATTCACTACCAGTGACATCAATTATAAAACTAGTGATTTTCAGTGGTGTCATGAATCCGATTCACATCAGTAACCTGGGGAATTTTCTATACTCTCTGAAAAAATCAATAGTTTCAATAATATGTATCATCAACCCAAAATATTGAAGGTTTTCTATCCCTCCTTGTAGACTGACACAAACCACATCATTCCTATTGCATTTCTCTGTGGACCTTTAAATGCACATTGTATCTCTGTTAATGTCTGATCGTGCATCATATTAACGACCATTTAAAGTTCATAATCATGCAATTGACTATTTTCATGACCTCATAATTTTGCACAAAAAAGCGTTTCACATTAAAAGCAATCACAGCACATTTTTGAAGAGCGTTTTTTTTTTTTAAACTTATTTAGATTTTTGCACAGTTTTGTTTGGTAAGTGTCTAGTAAACTATACATTCGAGTGGATATCATAAAATGAATAGAAGGCAATTTTATAATTAGAATTGCGATCCCTGATTGTAATGATGGCGGGAGCTGGAAACGCCAAATGACCTCCAACTTGACTTGCCCGAACCGACTGAACAGCTAATGGATGAGGCGTAGACAACGTTAACATGGCGCAAACCGGAGTATTTAATAGTGAAGGACTTTTCCCGCAGCCGTTGGATGAAAGTATCGGAGATCTCCAATATTTAATTTTCTAATTTAAAAAACCTTTATTTGGCGGGACTCATAAGAAGTTGAGTTCTAGCACCACGATGTTTACAAGACACTCATGTGCCAACCTGTGCAAAAATCTCAAAATACCCGGAAAAATTGGAGGCGCTCTTCAAAAAAAAGTGCGTTATGCTTAAAGACTGTGATGTTGCAGGTTTACTATAACAAGGTTTAACTAAATTTCCAACTATAGTAAGCGTGTTTACACCTAAAGAAAAACTGGTAGGGGATTAAATGCTTCTTGAGTTATCTATACGTACAGCACATAGAAGGTGTACATGATGATACAAAACATTCTACAACCCCCCCCCCCCGTGAATGAAAAAAGTTACATATCACGAAGAAAATGTGATGAAAGTGAAATTCTGAAAGGTTACTCGAAGTAACATCTTTTTTTTACTTGCTTCAATTACTGGAGGGGGGCGGGTCTCGTCGTTGAATGACACATGGCACACCAAATAATACGAAGGAAAGGCTAGCTGCTACAGATGTAGAAATATGTCATTATTCACAGATTAACGTACAACTTTTTTAAAATTACGTAAAAAAAAAAAAGAAAACAATTACAAAAATTATAGTCAACGCGATAAAGGATGATCAGAGATTTCCGAGGAGGGCGCTCAATTTTCATATTGTGTTTTGCATATACTAAGCCGGTTCCATATACAATCACTGTGTGAAAAGCTAGGCCTCAAATCGAACGCCTTCATATAGAAAAATCACAACTTGGTTATAAATTTCCGGACCGGAATTTTGGTATACACAGATCTATGCAATGTTATACGACATTTAAATGGATAATGCATGGAAACGAAAAAATCCGAAGACATTTCAAACTTTGGAATGGTCACTTTAAGGTGACTATCTTAGTTCTAGGCCTATTTCAATAAATAAACAAAAAATATATTTCAAATATTTGAGTCAGCCTTTAAATTCCCACATTATTTTGAACGCCACAAGGGGATTCCGGTAGATTAGATAACCCTCGTCCGTCAAAGTCGGAAGGGGGGTCTGCACCTTCTATACTCAGCTTGGTAAAGGCCAAAAATGGTACTTTTGTTACGTATGATGCTACTGTAAGCAAGAGTCACTGACAATATTTTTATTTTGTTTATTTTAGAGAATAGGCAGTGTATGCGCATTTGTCACCCATCATGCCAAATTAAATCATATTAACAATTTGCTTGAATTGAATGAATGGCGAAAGGGTCGAAAACCCTGCTTTGGATATTTGCTTACAAAAACGTAAAAATAAGCTCTCAGTTATGACGTCAGGATTGTTAAAAGCTGATATGTTGCACTATTGAGAAAGAAATGATTGTGAGCTATTCACTGATAACAAACAAGATGATGATGACGTTTTGTCCTTTAAAAAAAATCAGGGGGTGTGAACTCACCCCCCAGTGTGAATGTATAGTAAAAAATCCTGGTTGGACGAGGGTTAAACCCAAACAATAACAGACAA